>SEYY01000930.1:399211-444211 GCA_009176605.1 Armadillidium nasatum
TTGGAGAAAGTGAGGTGTGTATCAAATGTTAGGCCGAGAATCTTTGGGGTTTTGTTGAAGGGTATGGGGGTGTTGCTTAGTAGGACTTGTGGGTGGGTTTTGGATAGGTGTCGGTCTGTTGTTATGAGGGTTATGGAGGATTTGTTTGGGAATGCCGTCATCCGGTTTTCTGTCAGCCATGTTTGGATTAGTGTTAGGCAGTCTTGTGTGATTGTTGTTGTGGTAGCGAGATTTTGGTGAGTGGTGGCAATAGTTATGTCGTCGGCGTATGAAGTTATGCGGGTGTAAGTTGTTTGGGGTTGCGGGAGGTCTGCTGTGTATAGGTTGAATAGTGTGGGGGATAGTATGGCTCCTTGGGGAATTCCGTTTCTTATGTTAATGGTCAGAGATTTTTGGTCGTTTTGTTGTATTTGGGCGGTTCTTCCTGATAGGAAGTTGGCTAACCATTTCTTGATGTTTGTTGGGATGTTGGATTGGAGGATTTTATGTATTAGATTGTGTCTCGGGACAGTATCGAAGGCTTTGTTTATGTCAATTGCTATTAGTATTGTTTTGTGATATGGATTTTGGTTTAGTCCGTTTATTATAGGTTGGGTGATGTTGGTAAGTGCTGTGGTGGTGGAGTGGTTGGGTTTGAAACCGTGTTGGAAGTTTTGTTGTGGGATGAATTGGAGGATAGAATTTAGGATTAGTTTTTCAAGAAGTTTTGAGATGGTGGATAAGAGGGAGATTGGGCGGTAAGAGGAGGGGTTTGATGGGTCTTTGGCAAGTTTTAGTTTAGGAATAATTAATGCTTTTTTCGATTGGGGAGGGATATAGTTGAGTTGGATGGGTTTGTTGAAGATGGTGGTTAGGTATGTGGTTGTGTGGTTGGATAGGTGTTTTATGTGAATATTTGATATGTTGTCTGGTCCTGTTGCTGGAGAGTTTTTGATAGTTTTAATGGTGTTTTCTGTGTTTGTGGGTGAGATGACGCTTAAGTTATTTTGGTTGTTGCGTAGTTTTTTCAGTTTTTTTATTATCTTCCTGTTTTGGGGGTAGGTTGGTAAGCTGCTTTGTTTAGCGAAATGTGTGGCCAGTAGGTTGATGTATTGTTTGGGAGTCAATGGGGTTTGTGTTGTGAGATTGGTTGGAGTTTTGTGAGTGGGAAATGTGTTGTTTTTTGAGTTGTGAATGGTGTGGATTGTTTTCCAGACTCTTTTGCTGTTTTTGTTGTCCAAATTTTTAACGAGGAAGTTTTAGTAGTTGTTGGTTGTGTGAGTTTTTATTAGGGTCGATATTTGATTGTTTAGGGTTTCTATTTGTGTTTTGGAGTGTTGTGTGGGGTTATTTTGGAGTTTTAGTGCGTTTCTTTGTTTTATGAGAGAAGTGATTTCGGGGGTGAGGTTTGGTTCGTATTTTTTAATGTGACCTTTAGGGATGAAGATGTTGGCCGCTTTCTGGATTGTGTGGGTGAGATGTTTAATTGCTGATTTGAGGGAGGATATGTTTGTAATTTCGTTTGTTGTGAGGTTTTCGTCTATGTAATTGGAGAAACCGGTCCAGTTTGCTTTTTTGTAGTTGGTAAATGTAGTTTTAGATTTGTGTGTGGGTTTGTTTTTGATTTGGTATTTTAAAATTATTGGTAGGTGGTCGGAGTTTAGATCGGTTTATGTGGTCCATTGTAGGAGAGGGTGAATGTTTGAGGAGAAAAAGGTGATGTCTGGGGATGTGTGGGATTGGTTGATTTGCGGGGGGATTCTGGTATGGAGGTTTTTGTTGTTTAGGATGTTGAGATGTTCCAAGTGTTCGATGATGTGGGTTACTCTTTGGTCGGTGGCTTGGTATTTGTAACAGGTAGAGTGGTGGGCGTTGAAGTCTCCGCTTATCAGGAGATTAGAGAGGTTTGTTATTGTAGTAAGGTTAGGTAAGTAGTTCAATGGACAGTGTCTGGATGTATGGTGAGGTATGTATACGTTTATATTGTGCATAGTTTTGTTTATTTCTATTGAGAAGGTTTGAATTGTAGATGTGTTGTCAGTTTGCGTGCTAGCATGTTGAGAGGATGTGTTGGAGTAATTTATAGAGTTGTGAATGAGAGTTAATAATTTGTGATGGTTGGGTGTGTGCTGAGAGTAGATGGAGTCATATTTGTAGAAAGTATATATATATATATATATATATATATATATATATATATATATATATATATATATATATATATATATATATATATATATATATATATATATATATATATATATATATAAAGGGTTTTATTAAAACTTAAATTGCTTAGTTGTATCCGTTTTTTTGAGAGAATGTAATTCCAATTTAGGATTCAACATTATTGTCAGGAGTATTAGATGGTCCTTAAGATTCATGTCAGTTACTTGAGACCGTAAAAATGTTTTCATTTGGTTGCGTAATGAGAATATTGATTCTTAACAATTAGTTAAGAAACAAGGACGCAACTCGTGCTTGCTGTTCTACTGTGGTTATGCTTTTGCATTTTTTACAAATTTCAATGGGATCCTTCATAAAATCAAACAAAAGACTTTTGAATGTTATTTTCTAATAGTTCAATTAATTTCATCTGTAACCTAGTAAGGGCCTTGGAAACATCATTCAAATGATTCTGAAGTCCTAATTTCGGTGTTAAGTCATGTTTCTCAAATTCTGTGAACCTATCAATGTATTCTTCGAGTAGAGAATCTAAAACCGTCTAAAATTCTTCAAATGATTAATTAATGCTCATTAATGACCTTTTATAGTAGGAAAAAGTACTCAGCAGAAATGTCAATTTCAACAATAGGTGATTTGAAAAAAGATTTTCTTCGAAAAGCTTGAATTTTTTGAGAGGTATCATATATGGACATATTTCTACAATGCAAATAAATATTTAGGTCATTTTGCTTTGCATGATATCACATAGAATTACGGTATTTGTACAGAAATCTCCTCTTACTGAAAATATGAAATTAAAAAGCATATTTTTCCAACAATTAAAGTTTTTTACAAAACTAAAGTATAGTCAGAGTGCTACACTTAATGGACAAGAAAGTCACAGGTTCCTCACTCTTGACTTAGAGTCAAAACAAAAGATTCACCGAAATGTCGAAGATCAGAGGACCAAGAGTCATAGAGAAACGGGAAAGATGACTACCAGATGAACGTTCCTATCAGACGCCATAATGGAGAACTGAGTTAATCCACTATGATTACCTTAAACATAAGAATTACTCACTGCAACAATTAACAATTTATTCTAATATATTATAAAAATATTATATATTTTTTTTTATTTCACCTCTGGTAGGCAAACACCACAGGCCTTCCAAATTTCCACCAAAGTTTAGGAGAAATTATGGAAAGACATGTCCTTCTACACAAAGTTTGAAGGTGTGTAAGTCGTAGGAAGTTGGGAAAATAGATAAAAGGAGTGTGTTACAGACTTTACCAGTAGAGTATATGAAAGACTGAGCATAAGGGTTAAGTCTAGGGTCAGAAAGTTGGACAGAGAAAGGATGAGACTGTGTAGAAAGACGTGACGCACAAGCTCTTTTCAAAGGAGGAGGTATGAAATGAGAGAGTTCAGAAGAGCAGTGTATATTGTAATTACGAAAGTATTGAGCCTGAAGCAACAATTAGACGAGCAGAAAGAGACTGGAGAGAATTAGTGCGAGCAGAAGAGTTGATAAAAAGAAAAGCCATAGACTTCACCTTTTCTTAGAAAATTTTATGAGTGGAACCACCCCAGATGTGTGATTCGTACTTCATACAGGGGCGAACAAGAAAATATTCTCAAAAACATGTATTTTCAATGTCAGTTCCACCCAGTTTTAAGATTAGCAGATTAAAGATGTTTCTTAACTTCTTTTAAAGGATAGATTCAAAAACGTTGCTATAAACGGAGATTCAAGTGATATAATGATAGCAGGAGAAGTTGGAGAGGAGGGGGTTTCGCTTTTCTTCGTCACAGGTTGAATGAGCACACACTTCCAGAAGGAGGGAAAAGTTGAAGTTGAAAGGCAAACAAGGAAGAGTTTATATATATTTTAAAATGTTTAAATGTTCATCCTTTTTCGTGAGTCCATTGTGACGTCCTTTCGTTGTTCAAATTATTCAATAAAGACAAAGGGTTTAAATAAACATAATCATATTAACGAAATATAATAAACTAAGAACTGAGAAAAAAGATACAAACGAAATAAAATCTTGGTAGCGTTTAAATGGAGCCGATCCAAAGTAGACTTAGATTCTTCATTCGTTGTCTCTTCGGAAGAAGTTACGAGAGTTCGACGACTTAGATGATTTCTGTTGAAGTAGATTCGAACATAAATTTAATAAAAAGATTGACGTTCTAAAAGATCTTATCAAGTTTGCCTCCTTACGAACGACAAACAGAATAACCCTTTACTTTACTCTTTTACAAGCAGCAAAGCTGAAAATGTTCCTTGCTTTACAGCCAAGGAACTTCAGGGTTTATTCCTTTCAAGATCTTGTTGATTCTTTCTTGACTGTACGTTGTTGTTGTTCTTCTAAGTTGAATCTGCTATTTACTCTTTTCGATCTTCCTTAATATTTTCTTCTATTATCTGATAATTTTTCTGTTCGACGTCCAAATTAAGTTGTTCCTTTTCAAGATTATATCATCCATTGATTGATTCATATGATTAGTTTTCCATCTTTAATATATTTTTCAATTAACTCAACTTCCAATATTATTACAATAATATTCATTTAAGAAAATATGAAATCCTAATAAATAATAATTTTAACATAAAAAACGTTAAACAAATTAAATTTAAATGGTGTGAAGTTATAAAGATCGCATGATACATTTTTAAAATAAAAGAGTTAAACAAGGAAAGTACAGTTTTATATAAAAACTGAACTTTACAATATATATATATATATATATATATATATATATATATATATATATATATATATATATATATATATATATATATATATATATATATATATATATATATATATATATATATATATATATATATATGATGAGGGGCGGATTCCAAACATAGACCCTCATCTACTCCTTCCCCCATCACCACTTGGGAGTTGGTGGCCACCGGTGATGGGGTTGGCGCCACCAAGACCTCTATGCCGGCTTGCCCTGATGCACAGTCTTCGTTTTTCATTAATTTCTGCAACATTCGCGGTCTTTTTTCTAATCTCCACTTTGTCGAACAAGACCTCTCTTCTTCCAGACCTCATCTCTTGTTCTTAACTGAAACTCAGGTGTCTGAGTGCTCTGACAGCAAACCCTACTCTGTTTCCTCCTACTGTCTCTATCCTCAATTTTCAGCCAAAGGCGGATGTTGCGCATATGTGCGCAACGATGTTGTCTGTTCTCGTGTCTCTAATTTGGAGTCTTCTGAATTCTCAACTTTATGGCTCAAACTTTCTTGCAATTCTACAACTAAATTCATTTGTTCTGTCTACTTATCTCCTAACTCTACAGACTATCCAAAATTCTTCGACTATCTTAACTCCAAAAATAGAACACATTCTTTCTTCTTCTCCTTTCTCTGAAATCATCATTTTAGGTGATTTCAATGTTCACCACCACCAATGGCTTTCATCTAGTTCTCAAGATCGAGCTGGTGAACTCGCCTTCCAATTTTCTATCCACAACAACCTTGAGCAGTTGGTGCAACTCCCTACCCGTATCCCTGACCGTCTTGGTGATGAACCCAACATTCTAGACCTTTTTCTAACTTCTAATCCTTCTCCTTATACTGTTAAACTCTTTCCTCCTCTGGGTTCATCCGATCATCTTCTTATCTCCGTATCTTGTCCTGTCTCTTCAAGTCTTCCGCAAGAACGGCCCCCGTTCTCGGCGAGAAGACGTTTCTGGCATTTCGGTGCCAATAACTGGTCTGACTTGCGGTCGTACTTTTCTGATTTTCCATGGAATGATTACTGTTTCCGTGGGAGGGAATCCCTCGGAGTGTGCAGAGCGCATAACTGAGGTGATTCTCTCTGGCATGGAGGCGTACATTCCATATTCTTTCCCTTCCACTAAACCTAATAAACCTTGGTTTAACTCTGCTTGTTCTCGTGCTATCCGCCGCAGGGATGCTGCCTTCAGGGATTACCGTCGTCTTCAAACTCCAGAATCTCATGCAACTTATATTTCATCCCGGAATCGTGCAAAATCTATTCTTCGAGAAACTAAAAACTCTTTTCTCCGTCGCAAATGCAATAATCTTTCTGGCTCCTCTTCCTCTCGCCCTTTCTGGCATTTTGCAAAAAATGTCAACTCTAACTTTGCTTCTTCCTCTTTCCCTCCTCTAGTATCTTCTGACGGTACAACTGCCGTTTTGCCTTCCTCTAAAGCTGAACTCTTTGCTCAAACTTTTGCCTTAAATTCAACCTTAGACGATTCCGGAGCTGTTCCTACTCCTTCAACCCCCTCTAACTCATTTATGCCTAAAATTAAAATTTCTTCTAAAGACGTCACTTCTGCTCTCTCTGAGCTTAACACTAAGAAGGCGTACGGTCCTGATGGTATCCCTCCTGTGGTTCTCAAAACTTGTGCTTCCGAGCTTGCACCCTGCCTTGGTAAACTATTTCGTCTATGTCTTTCTACTTCAACCTTCCCTTCTTGCTGGAAACGTGCGCTCATTCAACCTGTGCCGAAGAAGGGGGACCCCTCTCATCCCTCTAACTATCGTCCTATTTCTTTAACCTCCGTTCTTTCTAAAGTTTTCGAATCTATCCTTAACAGGAAGATTTGGAAACATCTCAATTCTTCTAATCTTATCTCAGATCGCCAGTATGGCTTTCGAAAGAAACGCTCTACTGGTGATCTTCTTTCCCTTCTCTCTGACTCTTGGATCCTCCGCTCTTCGGCATTTCGGTGAATCTTTTGCTGTAGCGCTGGACATATCGAAAGCTTTCGATAGAGTCTGGCACAAAGCTTTGATTTCCAAACTTCCCTCTTTCGGAATCTATCCTTCTCTCTGTGACCTTCTCTCTGATTTCCTTTCCGGTCGTTCTATAGCAGCTGTTGTAGACGGCCACCGTTCATCCTATAAATCTATTAATAGTGGTGTTCCTCAAGGATCTGTCCTATCCCCAACACTTTTTCTGCTTTTCATTAATGACCTTCTCTCTATTACTTCATCTCCTATCCACTCCTATGCTGATGACTCCACCCTTCATTACTCTTTTCATTTTGAAAGACGCCCCTCCCAGCAACAGTTAATAGAGGCAAGGAGGGTGGCCTTGGAGCAACTAACCTCTGATCTATCTCTCATTTCCAATTGGGGCAAAGAAAACATGGTCGTTTTCAATGCCTCAAAAACTCAATTCCTCCATCTCTCTACTCGACACAATCTTCCACACAACTACGATATCTTCTTCGAAAACACGCAACTCAAACCTTCATCTCTCCTTAATATTCTCGGTGTTTCTTTTTCTCGTGATCTTTCTTGGAAAGATCACATTACCTCTCTTTCTAAACAAGCTTCTAAGAGGTTGGGTGTTCTGAGGCGCCTTCATTATTTCTTCACACCACCCCAGTTGCTTGCTCTGTATAGGGGTGTTGTTCGCCCCTTGTATGGAGTATGCGTCACACATCTGGGGTGGTTCCACACACACAGCTCTCCTGGAAAAGGTGGAGTCTAGAGCTTTTCGCCTTATCAATTCTCCTGCTCTCACTAATTCTCTCCAATCTCTTTCTGCCCGTCGAAATGTTGCGTCACTCTCTCTCTACTATCGCTATTACAATGGACACTGCTCTTCTGAACTCTCTCGTCGCATACCTCCTCCATTAAGAAGGGCTCGTGCGACTCGTCTTTCTACACAGTCTCATCCTTTCTCTGTCCAACTCTCTGACCCCAGACTTAACCTCTATGCTCAATCTTACATGTACTCTACTGGTAAAGTCTGGAACACACTTCCTTCATCTATTTTCCCAACTACCTATGACTTAGGCACCTTTAAACGCCGTGTATCAGGTCATGTCGGCCTTTAATTTGACCATGTTTCCGACTTTCCTCACAACTCTGGTGGAACATTGGTAGGCCTCTGGCCTTTGCCCACCAGAGGAGAAATAAAAATATATATATATATATATATATATATATATATATATATATATATATATATATATATATATATATATATATATATATATATATATATATATATATATTATTTATTTTTTAAAAAAAGTTCACATCTCACGGGCATAGCCCTATTCGAGGAGAGTAACTTTTCTAGGTAGTATATACTTAGGATCCCCAAGTGGGATCGAACTGGTGCCCTCAAGCACGTGAGTCAATCACTCTACGGTTTGAGCCACGGTAGACGGCATATATATATATATATATATATATATATATATATATATATATATATATATATATATATATATATATATATATATATATATATATATATATATATATATATATATATTTTTTTTTTATGTCTCCTCCGGTGGGCAAAGGCCAGAGGCCTACCAAATTCCACCGGAGTTGGGAAAGATCTATTATCATGGTCGATATATATATATATATATATATATATATATATATATATATATATATATATATATATATATATATATATATATATATATATATATATATATATATATATATATATATATATAATATATTAAAAATTACCACCACCACTCAAAGAGAGGGCATATAAAAGAAAAAGGAAAAAGAACATAACCCACTTGTCTCAGGTGGGCACAGTTGGAAGCCTTGAAGAGAGGAAGATTAAATGCAGTAGGAAAAATTGATGATAGTAGGGAGTTCCACAGAACAGAAGTGGCTGGAAAGGAGTCACCACAATGGGCAAGCCTGGGGTTTCCAGAATCCACACAAAATTCGTGATAAAGGCCACCCCTTGTGCAACAAGGGCGACGCAATGGTGGTGGAAAGCGAGAGGCCAATTCCCTCGAGCATCTGCCATAGATAAGAGGGTCAAGAGAGTTTAAAAGTAGAGGGCAGTTGATGAACCCTATCCTATCCAAAAGAGAGGAGGAACCGAAGCTCCCCCCCCCCCACAAAAAAAATGTGAAAACAGTACTTCATACAAGGGCGAAAGGGACCCAATATAATTGGAGTAATTGCTGAGAAGAAGAAAAATTCTCGCAACCTTAACAGTATTCCCAGCTTCCTAGAGGCAGTCTTAGCAACCCTTGTGTTATGAGGTTTCCAAGACAATTTATTGTTTATGTTAAGACTAAGAATGTTAATGTTATTTACAGGTGAGACGGGAGAGCCATCGAAGAAGATTGGAAAGTTGGGAAATGTTTTGGAGAGGGAGATGTGAAGGAGTTGAGTTTCTAAAGAGTTGAATTTCAAAAGTTTGCTATGACCCCACCGGGTAATCCCATCCAGATCGGCAAGAATAGAATCGGAAAGTTGAAGACGAAAAGCAACTCTAGAAGCAAAAGAGGGAGCAGATTTGAAATGAGTAGAAGAATGGAGAGTTTAATCATCAGCCTAAGAGTGAACAGAGTTAGATGTGCAGTTGAGAAGGTCGTTAATGAAAAGTAAGAATAAAGTTGGAGACAAAACATAACCCTGAGAAATACCACAATTAACAGGAAAGAAGGGAATACAAGTGCCGAAATGGAACGATCTAAGAGAAAACTTAAACAAAATAAAGAAAAAGAAAAGGAGGAAACTCAAAGGAAGGGAGTTTAGAGAGAAGCGATGCATCCCATACCCGCTCAAAAGCCTTGGGTATGTCAAGCGCCACCACACAAGACTCCCTGAAGTCCCTATGCGCAGAAGACTATAAATCAGTGAGATAGGAAAGTATTTCACCAGATAACCTCGAGAGTTGAAAGCCACACTAATGATCTGAGAAGAGAACGAGATTCCAAATGGTCCAGGAAATAAGAGTTGAGGAGAGTTTCAAAAATTTTAAACAGAACACAAGTGAGAGCTATAGGTCTATAGTTGGAAGGGTCAGAGCGGCTACCTTTTTCGGGATCGGCTGAACATATGAGCACTTCCAGCACTGAGGAAAAGTATTAGTATTAAGGCATAGAGAGTAGAGTTGTACGAGGACAGGGAAAAACTCGGAAGCACACTCCCTCAGAACACGAGGGGGAATGCCATCCTAACCACTGGCCTTCCTGATGTTCATAGATTTCAACATCTCATGCACCCGATCATGAGTAATTTCAGGTAGAGACATGGGGAGCCTAGGAGAAGAAGTAGGAGGAGGGATGCAAGAATCATGTAGGATGGAATTAGATGAAAAGAGAAGGCCGAAGAGATTAGCCTTTTCAAAGGGAGAACCTACAGAATCTACAGAACCATCAGATTGAATAAGAGAAGCAAAGGCAGATTTACAGAAGTTATTACAGTTATTCTTGGCAAGAGGCCAGAAATTTTTATCAGTAGGAGTACCAAGGAGGTCAGCACACTTCCTTTTAATGAAAGTATACTTAGTCCATCGAAGAACATCCCTGCAACGATTCCAAGCAGAATGAAAATTAGAAAGTGATAGGAGGAGAGTTTTTCCGTTCATGATAAGCATTGTCTCTCTCACGAAGGACAAGAGAACAATTACCATCGAACCATGGATTTTGAGGAGAAAAAGATTTAGTTGAAGATGGAATGAACCCATTTATCCCATTGACGAAACAGCCCCTACCTTTTCAGCAGAGACAGAAGATTCCCCCGAAACAGAGCAAGATTCACTCCAATGGTAGTTAGCAAAAAAGCGACACATTGCCCCCCGATTAGCCCGATTGAAGTGTCAGAAAGTATGTTTAGGGCATGGTGGAGCTGTTGGAGAGAAAGCATTGTAATCAAGATCTGTAATATTATGGTCAGTTATCGATAGGAGGAAAAATTGATTTATCTCTAGAAGGAGCAGTGGTGAATCATAAATCAAGTGCATTCAAGAACTGGTTAGGACGACCTGGAATGTGTTTGGGTTCTCTAATTATTTATTCCAAATCGCTATATATGAATGATTTGGCCTCTTTCTCACCTGTATCAGTATGAGAGGAACCCAACCACTCAGTGTGGTGTACGTTGAAATCCCCTAAATAGAGGATTTCAGCATTTGGATGAGAAGTACCAGCAGTCTCGTGAGAAGTAGTAAGATATTGAAAAAGAAATGGAAATATGTTCCATTGGGAGAGCAATAACAGAAACATAAGATAATTGTAGTAGTAGGAAGACAGATTTCAAGACACAAAACATTGAAATAAGGAGATTCAAGAATTACGAGACGTGTTACAGGAGTGATAATGTTAATATAAGCACAGACTCCACCATTTAGTCGGAAATTGTGGAAAAAAAAATTGCAGTTACAGACATTAATGTTGTTAGACAAAGAATCCCTGTCCAGCTTGGTCTCAGACAGAAGCAAAATGTTAGGATGAGAATTAGTGAGGTGATGTTCAACGAATGCAAAGTTAGCTCTGAAATCATGGACTTTAGCAAAGGTAAAAGATATCCCCCGTCTACGCCCAATCCCAAGACCACTCAAATTAGACATTCAAAGGAACACACGCACGCACGCACGCGGACGTTTGTACACACGAATCTTTAAAAAAAACTAACATTAAATATAAATAATTCTAAAAATTAAAACTAATAAAATTAATATTAAAATTATATATAATTAAAATAATTAGAAAATAAATTGAAGATAACATATAGGACACTCAAAACGGTAAAAGTTTATTAACGTTAAAATAATACTTATCTTAAAAAAGATGAACTCTTTTGTTAATAAAAACTTCTATAATTAACTAAAAGATTAAAACACTGTATATAAATTATTAAAGAAAAATTAAAGTAAATTAACATATTTAAAACTTTAAAAAAATATATATATATATATATATATATATATATATATATATATATATATATATATATATATATATATATATATATATATATATATATATATATTATATATATATATATATATATATATATATATATATATATATATATATATAACTGACGTTTGTAATTTGTAATTTAAAGGAAAAATAGGGCAATGAACTAGTACTGAGCAGTGATCAAAATATAAATATTCTGAAATTCATTTTAAATTGGTAATCAATAAAAAACTGAAACTCTTATTACAAATTCGAATAGAGATAACATCTGACTAAAATGTGCTGAGACGGAAGAATCGACAACCAAGAAGAAGAATCTTGGGATATGAAGTATCCTTGCATGGGATTCCGTGTGGAATCCATGAAAGTGTACGAAAAGATTTCCTGTTGGTGACTCTAGGAGGTAGGGGAATGAATATTTTTATTCCTTGCTTTTGTGCTGATCGTCTTTTCAGTAACTCTGCTAGCGAGTCTTAAAACCAACGTGAGAGGGACGAACACACGTAGTGGGAGTTAAATCATATCTTAAGATTCAGTAAACGGAGCAATTTCAGTGTATATAAGAGGAAACTTAAGATACCTTGTAAAGTTACTAACTGATGAAGAAAGAACTACAGCAAAATATAAATGTGGAGGCAATTTCGTTTAAGGAGTTACAGAGTTACATACAGTCTTATAACTCACCTATGATGTTAGAATTTGAATTACATGTTATTATGGCTGATACTACTACTACTACTTTATACTACTATGACTACTACTACTACTACTACTACTACTAATAATAATAATAATAATAATAATAATAATTATAATAATAATAATAAAAATAATAATAATAATAATAATAATAATAATAATAATAATAATAATAATAATAATAATGGAGAGAAAAAGGAAAAAATTAAGGGAAAAAAGAAAAAATTAATATATTAAAATCATTTTTTGATAAAACAAATTGTAACATGAAAATAGTAAATTAAAACCAGCTTTTCTTACATCGTTTGTTGAAACGAGCCAAGTGAGTTCTGTTGATGAAGCTAACTGACCATTAACAAAAACTTTAATTTCACTTTTGCTCCAACGGTTGTATATATAAACTATGGCAACCATGTACCACTGCAAAAAAAAAAAAAAAATTAAATAAATACATAAATTAACTAAAAATGGTAGTTTTACATGGTTAGAAATTTAATAAAATATGAACACAAAATGAGTATACGCAAACGCAAATAATAAAAAATTAATAGAACAAACATATAAAACTTTACCTTCCTAGGTTGAAATTCGTACTTAATACAATGCTGATAGCCTTTTCCTTTAACTTTCAAAGATGTTAAAACTAAACAGTTTCCTACAAAATGAGCAGAATAACCCACACCTTTACTGGTTTTGAAACTGAAATATATATATATATATATATATATATATATATATATATATATATATATATATATATATATATATATATATATATATATATATATATATATATATATATATATATACTTTGAAAGAAGTCCTACCTAATAGCAATTAATTGACGCTAAGAGGATGGCCTTCGAGAGAAAAAAACCTAGCCTTTGATTTTTCCTGAAATTCTAATTTAGTAAAGAAAACATGGACATTTTCAATGGTTCAAAAACTCGGTTTTTACTTCTACTAGACATAAACACAACTACGATATCTTATTCGAAAATAATAAATCTTAATTTGTCCTTAATATTCTCTGTATTTCTCATCTTGTTATCTTTCTTGGAAGTATCACATTATTTCTTTTTTTAAACAAGTTTCAAGAAGTTTGAGTGTTCTGGGGCACCTTAGAAATTACTTCATATCTGGGATGGTTACACTCATACGGCTCCTTTGAAAAGTAAGATCTAGGGTTTTCGTCTTATCAACTGTTTCACTATCGCTAACTCTCTCCAGTTTCTTTCTGCGTCGAATTGTTGTGCCAAGATTTCTCTATACTATCACTATTATAACAGACACTGATCATCCGAACTCTCCAGTCGCATATCTACTCCAATGAAAAGGCTCATGAGACACGCTTTTCCACATAGCCTCATCCTTTCTCTTTCCAACTAATGCTTTTTTTTCTTGAAGGAAGAGACTTAAATACTATGTTTATTTTTTTTCCTTGAAGAAAGCAAATATACACTAAGATAGTGGTTCCTATTCGAAGTGCTGTGATTTTTAACTATTCTTCATTGTCTTAGGAAATTAAAAACTAATTTTAAAAAAAATAAAATTATTTTAAAAACTTCAGCACAGAGGACTATGCTTAGTTGAGAAACTCATTCAAAACATTTGTATCAAACAGACAAATAAGAATAATAATAATAATAATAACTATCATACTTATAATAGCACACTGAATTAAAAGCAAGTACATCATGACAATGAAATTCTTATGTTACAGAAAAAGCTCTGGTGATTCTACTTTTGTAGTTTCAGCAGTTCACCAGTCAAGTTAAAACCTACTGCTCCCACAAACATACAAACTAACGAAAAGTTAAAAACGGCTTATGAAACGAATGAATACTTGACCAATATATACCAGATATTAAGAAAATATGAGAATCACACCAAGCGCAAGAAAAAATCATTTTGCATATGCAGGTTACTTTAATTTATTTATTTCATAGTGATATAAATTTATTGTATATTACACAGTTTAGCATATTAAATATAGTCCTATAGTTATGGTTGGTTTTATGTTTAACTTTTAAAATCCTTTCAAAATTTGAGCTTTGATGTACTTATTGTAATGCCCATTGCCATTATTTTACTAATAAATTATTCTTTGGAAAAATCTACACAAAAATGGCTAGAGGTTCCAAAAAATTAAAACACACGACATAATGGTGGCATCACTATAAGAAAATTAAAAAGCACTGCACTGAGAGTTCGAATAATTTTTTAAAAGGTAAGGAATAATTTTGCTTTTAAATTATTTTTCCTATCTATAACAAAATACAAATTGGAGCAGAGCGTTTGGAAACCAAAAATCCAGAAATTAGGCCCATGATATTTGAAACTGATGGGTCAAACCTAGACATACTAGATAATGAGAGTTGGGAGATGGTGTAAGAGTCTATAATCGTAATAGGAAGATTGGCAACGAAGAGTCAGAGAAGGAGTGGGAGTCTGGAGGGGAGAGTCGAATTTATGGAATCCAAGGTGTCAATACAAAAATGAACAGTTTTATTATTATTATTATTATTATTATTATTATTATTATTATTATTATTATTATAATTATTATTATTATTATTATTATTATTATTATTATTATTATAATTATTATTATTATTATTATTATTATTATTATTATTATTATTATTATTATTATTATTATTTCAAACATTATTTAGTTCAATCACAAAATAAATAAAATTACTAATTCTATAAATCTAAAACGGTAAAATAATTATTTTACCGTTTTAGAATTATAGAATTTGTAATATTATTTATTTTACAATTGAAAAAAATGATGTAATAATAATATATAATAATAATAATAATAATAATAATAATAATAATAATAATAAAAATAAAATAATAATAATAATAATTGAAAGAAATAATAATTACTTACGAATGTTACAATAATAATAATAATAATAATAATAATAATAATAATAATAATAATAATTATAATAATAATTTAATGTTCTTGTTATTACTACCAAAATTACTATTAGCATTCATATTCTTAACAGTATTATTACTGACATTATTATTTACATTGTTATCATAATCATTATTATTATGGAAATAATAAAGAATATATATTAGTATGATGATTATTATTATTATTATTATTATTATTATTATTATTATTATTATTATTATTATTATTATTATTATTATTATTATTTTTGTTACGTTATTCATTGTTATTATTATTTTATTAATTATTATTATTATTATTATTATTATTATTATTATTATTATTATTATTATTATTCACACTATTTACATCATTATTATGGAATTATAAAGCTTACTATTATTATTATTATTATTATAATAAAGTGGTACAATGGTAACCTATAATAAAAGTTGTTCAGTGTGTTTTGATAGGCCAAGCAAGCCACCAACTGATTGCCTTGCTCAAGAAACTCATGTCTCGTTCGAGACAGCTGACAGGTGCTAGCACCAACAAGAGTATGGTGAGAAAGGTGGTGAGAAATTATTATTAGTTATTATTATTATTATTATTATAAATTATTATTTTAGAGGAAATAGATTTTTAGTATTAAGTGTACGAATTGTTATTGAAGCAATGTTATTTTTCAATTAATTTCAATAAATATTTATATTCTCTTTTTTTTTTGTATAAATAACATTGGCTCATAGGACGATACAGTCTCCTCAAAAGCCCATATGAGTTTTACTCATAGATGAAATTGCAAAATAATTTGATAAGCATAAATTTTAAACTGTAAAAATTAATTTAATATATTATTATATATATATATATATATATATATATATATATATATATATATATATATATATATATATATATATATATATATATATATATATATATATATATATATATATATATATATATATATATATATATTGGTCAGACTTGCGGTTGTACTTCAATAAACATTCGGAAGATAAACAGAGGTGATTCTCTCTGGCATTAACGCGTATATTTCAGTTTTTTCCTTTCACCTAAACCTTTAAAACACCTTGGTTTAAATCTAATTGTTTACGTACTTTTGGACGCAGGGATGCTGCCTTCTGGAATTCGAATGGTGCAAAATCTATTCTCATCTAAGATGCAATAATCTTTCTGCTTCATACTCCTAATCATGTCTTTTCTGACATTTTGAAATAAATGTCAACTCTAACTTTCCTTCTCTCTATTTCCCTCCTGTAGGATCTTGTGGTTGAAAAACTGAGGTTTTGCCTTCTGCTAAAGCTGAATCAAACTTTAGTCTCTAATTCCACCATATATGATTCCGGAGCTATTCCTTCCCTTTAAACTCATTTGTTTAAAACTGTAATTTCAACATAAGACGTTATATCTGCTTCCTCGAAGCTTAACACTAAGAAAGCATACGGTTCTGGTGGTATCTTTTACGCAGTTCCAAAATTTGTACTTCTGAGCTTGCACCCTGCTTTGATACACTACTTCGTTTCTATCTTTCTACTTCGACCTTCCCTTCTTAAAAGAAAAGTGCGTTCATTCATTCTGGCCAGAAAAAGGGGGCCCTATCTCAATCTTCTAGCTATCCTCCTATTTCTTTAACCTCAATTCTATCTAAAGTTCACGATTCTATCTTCAAAAGGAAGATTTTAAAATATCTCAATTCTTCAATTCTTCTAACTTTGTCTCTGATCGTCAGTATGGTTTTCGTAAAGAAACCCTATGATGGTAGTCTTCTTTTATATCCTCATGACTCTTGGTACTTCACTCTTCGGAATTTCGGTGAATCTTTCGCTTTCACGCTAGTCATAGCGAAAGCGTTCCACAGTCTTCCCAAAGCTTTCATACCTGAACTTCCTTTCAGAATCTATCCTACTCTTTGACTTTCTTTCCGTTCGCTCTATTGCAGTCGTTCTAGGTGGCCATCATACTTCCTTTAAATCTATTAACAGTGGCGTTCCTCAGGGATCTGTCCTATCCCTAGCTTATTTCAGACTTTTCATTACTGTCTTCTCGCTATTACTTCATCACTTACCCACTACAATGCCAATGATTCCACTTTTCATTACTCTTTTCAATTTGTCAGACACTAATCCCAACAATAGTTAATTGACGCCATTAGGGTGAGATTGGAGCAATTAACCTCTGATCTTTGTAGATTTACAAACTGGGGCAGAAAAAAACATGGTCGTTTTCAATGCCTCAAAAACTCAGTTCCTCCATCTCTCTACTCGACACGACATTTGCGAAAACACAAAACTCAAACCTTCGTTTGCCCTGAATATTCTCGGTGTTTATTTTTCACGTGACCTTTCTTGGAAGGATCACATTATTTCTCATTCTAAAAAACTTCTAACAAGTTGTCTTTCGCCCCTGTATAGAGTGGCTCCCCTCATACAGCTATCCTAAAAAGGTTGGGTGTAGAGCTTTTCACCTTATCAACTCTTTCGACCTCATTAACTACCTCGGGGTCTTTCTGCAAGTCAAATTGTTGTGTAGCTCTCTCTATACAACAGACATTACAACGGACACTACTCTTCCTCTAAACTCTTCCGCAGCATATCTCCTCTATTGAGAAGGCTCATGCGACACACCTTACTACACAATTTCATCCTTTCTCTGTCCAACTCTCTGACTCTCGACTTAACTGCTATACTCAGTTTTACATGATTCTCTTCTTAGAAGCTGGAGAGCACTCTCTTAATCTATTTTCCCCAACATCTTTTGATTGCACACCTTCAAACGCTATTCTTTGGGGTAGATCGGCCTTTAACCTAACTAGGATTCCAATATTTCCCCATTACTAGTGGAAATTAGTTGGTTTCTGACCTTGCCCACCAGAGTGATATATATATATATATATATATATATATATATATATATATATATATATATATATATATATATATATATATATATATATATATATATATATATATATATATATATATATATATATATATATATAAACCTATTTCCTCAAACATAATAATATTTAATGAACAATAGTGAGAGTGAAAGTTGATAAAAGGCTAGTAAGTATAAAGTCATGAATTAGACGACGACGATGACGACGTCGACGACTTTCATTAAAATGAATAGACTGAGGCAATGACGACAGAAGGTGTTTATCCCAAACGGCGAAGTGCTCAAGGCAGGGAAAGATCACCTTAACGGCAGCAGCAACAACAGCAGTCTTTGCCGCTTTCATTTAACGATCCCAAGAATTAATAATAATAATAATAATAATGATAATAATAATAATAATAATAATAATAATAATAATAATAATAATAATAACCACATTATATTAATATTATCAACGTTTCACGGTTACAAACATAAAAATTACCAACTATTAACCAAGTTTAAAAAATAATTTGATTTCTATTTATATATATATATATATATATATATATATATATATATATATATATATATATATATATATATATATATATATATATATATATATATATATATATATATATATATAGAAATAAAAACAAAGAAACTTCATTTTCTGATTTTGACAAGCAAAGAACTAAATTTTATGACTTCATTGAGAAAGACCTAAATGACAGACTGGTTCAATTTTTCTAGTATCACCTCTGGTTGAAATACACAAGAGACAAACACAATTTTGAACAGTGGTGGGTAAAATGAATTCAAGATCAGATCAAAGCCCGACATACCTCAATACACGACGTTTGAAATGGTGTAAGTCAAAATTTAAGAAGTACGGAATTTATATAAAAAGAGGTCCAAATTTTTGATGTTGATACATGTACGAATTAGCAGAAGTGATTCTTAAGAAAGGTGTTAGAAAGTTGGAAAGAGGAAGGAGACGAGACAGTGTCAAAAAACGAGTAATTTAATTTCTTATTAAATGAGAACGCAAACTAGCAGTGTTCGTTGTAATACAGAATGTGTATAAAGAATATAATGTAACATTTTCGATATATATATATATATATATATATATATATATATATATATATATATATATATATATATATATATATATATATATATATATATATATATATATATATATATATATATATATATATATATATATATATATATATATATATATATATATATATATATATATATATATATATATATATATATATATATATATATATATATATATATATATATATATATATATATATATATATATATATATATATATATATATATATATATATATATATATAGAGAGAGAGAGAGAGAGAGAGAGAGAGAGAGAGAGAGAGAGAGAGAGAGAGAGAGAGAGAGAGAGATATATATATATATATATATATATATATATATATATATATATATATATATATATATATATATATATATATATATATATATATATATATATATATATATATATATATATATATAAACTCCGCCTTCTCAAGGACATATTTGTTAGTGGAATCACCGAGATATGTTATGTATACCCCTTATAATTTCGAACAACATTCCTATGGAGAGAGAGCAAGCAACTGGAATGTTGTGAAGAAGTTTAGAAAGCTTCATGAAAACAAAATGTGTAAAAGTTTAGGATTCTGAGTAGTGATTTGGAATTTATTTAGCAAGAAAATCGGTATATTCAAACCATCCAAGAAAATGTGGCAAAAATATTAAATAAAGATGATGATTTCAAGTCCTATATTTGGAAGATTATATATTCAGGGTTAGAATCTCATCACCTTCATTTAGTTCATCATCAAGGCTTTCGATGGTCGTCGTTACTTGATGATTTTTCTCACATATTTTTTTTTCTCTTAGGACAATGAGGGTACACGTGAGATGGTGCTTGGCATATCATGGGTTATAACTTACGGTTCTATTCTTTGGATTCCCTAGTTCGGGCTTCCTCTCATGTCACACAACTTAGAAAATGCTTCATATCGGCAGATGTCAAGGGGATGACATCATATTCCATATCTGTTAATAGTGATATTCATCAGAGTTCTGTATTAGCTAAAAATATGTTCCTTTTTAAATTTGACATCCTCCTCTGCTATTCTTCTAACCCTATCCATTATTATGTCGACGACTATATAAACACTCCATCCTCTTACTCGTTTTATATCTCCCTATACTGCATCCAAACTTCAATTATTATATATATATATATATATATATATATATATATATATATATATATATATATATATATATATATATATATATATATATATATATATATATATAGGGAGGACGTATAGCGATCCTGAGTCATGAAAGTACTCCCCCACTGTGTTTAACAGCGGGGTGATAATGTAGGCTAGACCATTATCTTTCACTCCGTTGCCCTTTGGTTCGTTCCTCGGAGGGTCTCTAATGCACCCCTGACTCATATCAGTGCCTATGATCCCACGACTTTCCCACTCCTTCACATGTACCTTACATATTTACAAGAGCTTACTCGTACAATACCTATTTAAAAAAATTCAAAATGGCGAAACATAAAGCTGCCTCGGAGAAGCTTAGAGGGGCGGTTTCCAAATACCTCTCATTCACCCCTTCACTAATCACCACTTGGGAGCTGGTGACCTTCGGTGATTGGATTTGTGCCACCAAGACCATGATACCGGCTTGTCCTAGTACACGGTCTTCCTTTTTCATTAATTTCTTCAACATTCGTAGTCTCTTGTCTAATTTCCTATTTATCGAACACAACCTCTCGTCTTCTAGACTTCATCTCTTGTTCTTAACTGAAACTCAGGTGTTTGAGTGTTCTGACAGCAACACTATTGTTTCCTCCTACTGTCTCTATCCTTGATTTTCAGCCAAAGGTGGATGTTGCGCATATGTGCGCAAACGATGTTGAATATACTAGTGTCTCTAATATGAGAGTCTTCCACATTCTCTACTTTATGGCTTAAACTTTCTTGCGGCTCTACAACTAAATTCATTTGTTCTACCTACTTTCTCCTAGCTCTAAAAACTTTCAAGAATTCTCCAAAATAGAACAGATTCTCTCTTCTTCTCCTTTTCTCTGAAAGCATCATATTAAGCGATTTAAACGATCACCTACGCCAATGGTTTTCATATAGTTCTAAAGAACCAGATGTTGAACTCACATACCACATTCCTATCCAGAACAACCTTGAACAGTTGGTGCATCTTCCTACCCGTATCTCTTGGTGATGAGCCCAACATAATTTATTTTTTTCTAACTTCTCATCCTTCTCCTTGCTGTTCAAACTCTTTCCTACTCTGGGTTCACCCGATCACCTTCTTATCTGTATCTTTTCTGTTTCTTCAAGTCTTCCGCAAGAACGGCCCCCGTCTTCGGTGAGGAGACGTGTTTTGCATTTCGGTGCTGCTAACTGATCGGACTTGCGATTGTACTTTTCTGATTTCCCATGGAATGATTACTGTTTTCCTGGAAGAATTAGAGTGTAGAACGCATAACCGAGGTGATTATATCTGGCATGGAGGAGTACATTCCAAAATCGTTCCCTTATACTAAACCTAACAAACAGTGGTTCAACTGTTTGTTCTTGTGCTATAGGCTACGGTCCTGGTCCCGGCTCCGGCCCCGGCCCCGGCCAACCACGGTTAATAATCTGCGAAAACCAGGGTTTACCTGCCGGGATTAAAATTGCAAATTATACTTTTTTAATCGTCGATTAAATCAAACAAAATAGAAGAAAATTAAGATTTTTTTTTTCTTGTTTTCTCAATATTTTGTTTTTCTTTTCTGTTTCTTTTGACCACTCCTCTTCTGCTAGTGAATGTTCATCTTTGTGTTTTGATTTAGATGTTCCCATAAAGATTTAGTTGACAAATTTTTACTCGGGGAACCCGGAGATCGTCTTCTAATTTCTTGACTGCAGATGTTACATTTAGCTATTTCGAGCATATCCAGAAACATTGTAAAGTACTCCCATACTGCTGAAGCTGATCTTTAGCCATAGTGACTAGATAAATGATACAAATTTGATACACAGCAATAACAATGATATGTATAAATACAGGTTATATTGATAATTTTATATCTTACATTTTTTCAAACTTTAACTTCTTCTCTAAGTAAACCTGTTGAATAACTATTGTGAATCAGAAAAAAAAAATCAAAATTGTTTTGTAGTTTTTCAAACTTTTATTACACAAAATATGTAATTTTTTTTTTTCTCAAAATTATTATAATCATTAATTTACGTGAATGTTCACTATTCTACTCCTCCTTATAATTAAAACTAATTTTCTTAACCTAAAATTTCCGTGCTTTTAACCTCTTTACAAATTTTAAGCAACCCCAGCCAGAGCCCCGGCCCCAGTCGGTCCCTAAGTGGGTGCGAATAAAATACGTTCAATTATGAAAAAAAAATACGTAAAATGAAAAAGCTAAGGATTCATAAAAAAAGTAAATAAAGAAATTTTCGCATTTCAAAACAAAATTGGCATTTGTCAGTCATCCCAAAGGCAAAACATTTTTTTCCTTTCAATTTTCAACAGAGAGGTCGAGCAAATTCCTTCCGTAATTATTGAACAAGTATTTCCGTTTAAAAAAATAAGTATTAATTCAATAAGCAAACCAGAAACATCTATAAGACAAAAAAACCATCGTCATTATTATATATATATATATATATATATATATATATATATATATATATATATATATATATATATATATATATATATATATATATATATATATATATATATATATATATATATATATATATTAGGAGTGAAAAGAGCTAGGGCTCGTAAACATTAAGGACCACGAACGAATTTCCGCAAATCTTATAAACAAAATAAATAAAAAAAATTATATATATATATATATATATATATATATATATATATATATATATATATATATATATATATATATATATATATATATATATATATATATATATATATATATATATATATATATATATATATATATATATAACATTTGGCCGAGCGTCATATGTTTTGAAAACTGCTTTTTGGTTTCAAATACTTTAATTAAAAATTTTCTATTGGAAGTCTTTCGCAATTTGACTTTCTACAAGTGAAAGCAAAATGTAATTCTTCCTGTTTGTTCCATTTTATTACAGTTTTCCCATAATAATTTCATACTCCTTACACACACACACACACACACACACATATATATATATATATATATATATATATATATATATATATATATATATATATATATATATATATATATATATATATATATATATATATATATATATATATATATATATATATATATATTAGAGGAAGGCATTAGCGCAATAAGACCAAGTTGCGTACTAAGTAAATGAATCGCGCTCTTGCGCTTGCATAAAGAAAATTGCGCTCTTGCACTTGCGCTTCACCAATTTTAAAGAGGTTAAGAGAGCAACTTATGGTCATGATTTTGTAAGGTTTTTTGGAAAAGGCAAGAAAACGAGTGTAAAGCATGATCAACAATATTCGCTAAGTTCTGTAATGTTATTGTGGAAATATATGTTTAATAATAATAAATTATAAATGAATATGTTCTAAAAATCAGCAATCGGAGTGTTTTAACAATATGATTTTATATATGCAAAGACATCATTCACTTAATATTACGCTATATGTTTCTCATCTCATGACAATTTCTTTAATAACCCCACCATGATACCAAAACATGTTCTTAAATAGTAATACCGTTTTCTTCAAACTATTATTTTAAATTTATCACATTTTCCGTTTCTTTTCAAGGTATGACTTTTAAAAATTATTTTTTAAACTTATTTCCTATTACATTTTCTATATTTTTTCAAGCTATAACTTTTTTTAATCTTACTGTATTTCACATTACGACTTCTACAATTCTTTCAATCTTTGACTTTTTAAAATTTATTTTCTCGCATTATAATATAAATAATAATAAAATATTAATATATCTCACATATGTTAATAATCAGCAGACACTCGAACTTATATAAATACTCATAATCAAACATGCTGAAGCATAACATTTACGATCCTTGGAATTCGTAGGCAGACGTATATATATCCACATGTACACAGACATACAAATAATCCAACAGGCATTCACATACACATGAACAAACATTTACAAACTTATTTCTCAATACTTAAAAATCCTGATGCTCTCTCTATCTCTCTCTATGAACTTGACACTAAATATTGTTTAGTAAGTATGTACAGTCGTGAACAGAAGTTCGTTCCTATTAAGCTGGAAATAAATATTTATATAAAATAGGGATCATTTCAGATTCAGCCAATCACAGTTCAATTAAGCCCCGCTCAATGTTTTTATTTTCTTTTTATTCAAAATAGAGCTTTTATGACATGATTTCCATTTTATATAAATATTTATTTCCAGCCTAATAGGAACGAACTTCTGTTCACGACTGTACAAAAATAAACATTTCTGTGACGTCATAACCACGTGGATGATTTTTCTTTCATAGTCAATACCTGTTATTTCATCCATATGATTCATCTCATGTAACGTATAAAATAACCACGTGTGTACAGTTTCAATCCATTTCATATCTACAGCGTCATTCTATAAAAAAATTACTATTGTAATTATAAATAAAAATTCTTATTACATAATAAACAACTACTTTAATATATGATCTTAAACATTTAAATATTACACCATATAATTTCCATCTCATGACTCCATTTCTTTAATAGCAAAATGATATAATACACATATTCTTGGATATTCATACCGTTTTTCTTCAAGCTGTAACTTATTTTAAAACCTATTTCACATCAATATTTTCTATATTTCTTTTAAGCTGTAGCTTTTTTAATAAAACTTATTGTAAATTACATTTTCTAGATCTCTTTCAATTTATATCTTTAAAAATTTATTTTCCTACGTTTCAATAATAAATTATTTTGTATCTCTAAAAAATTGCAAAATTTTTTGCAAAACAATTTATTTATTAAAAATTTATCGTAATTTATGGGGATAAAACATTAAATCATGTAATTTCAATAAGAATTCTTCTACTCCAAACACATGTACATACGCACACACAAATATATTCTAAACTAACAACCTTCTTCTTCACATTTAATAATTCTTTATTTTCCTTTTCTATTCATATTTTCTTAATTTTAAACGCAATACATGCAAACATTTACATATAATACCCAAACAGCCTCGTACACATGTACACACACACACTCAAGATATAAATAAAATATTTACGACAAAGAGGTTTCCGGTATTTTTTTATTATTTCACAGACATGTATCACAATATATTGTGATGAGATACCATACACTACATTTATTTTTACTATATGTCACTTTGAATTATCAGACAGTCATTTAAAAACTTAATATATAAATGTACACAACACTGAATTCCCTCGCTAGTCTCTTTTATATATTTAATAAACATATATCCGACATAGAAATGCAATATACTCCTTTACTTTTAATATTTAACATACATCTAAGCATTGGCTCCTATTATTCCTTGAATAGCGTTCGGCTCATTAATAAAAATCTAGTAAGTACGTACAAAAAAAAAAAAAAAAAAAAAAAAAAACCTTTATGTGGTGTCATAACCATGAGGATGATATTTGCTTCGTAGACAACCAATACTCAGATCCTGATATTTCCTGTATATAACTCATTCTCGAAATTTTAAAACATACCATCTTCACCGCATCTATCTTAATTTTTTTCTTCATTCATGACGTCATCATCACGTGACATTGCACATTGTACATAAGAGAGCATGATTTTATATATATATATATATATATATATATATATATATATATATATATATATATATATATATATATATATATATATATATATTTTTTTTTTTTATGTCTCCTCCGGTGGGCAAAGGTCAGGAGGCCTACCAAATTCCACCGGAGTTGGGAAAGGTCTATAATCATGGTCGGTGGTGGCCGACGTGTCCAGACACACGGCGTTTGAAAGTATGCAAGTCAAAGGAAGTTGGGAAAACAGATGAAGGAAGTGTGTTCCAGACTTTACCAGTAGAGTATATGTAAGACTGAGCATAGCGGTTAAGTCTGGGGTCGGAGAGTTGGACAGAGAAAGGATGAGAATGTATAGAAAGGCGGGTCGCACGAGCTCTTCTCAATTGAGGAGGTATGCAACGAGAGAGTTCAGAAGAGCAGTGTCTGTTGTAATAGCGATAGTAAAGAGAGAGTGACGCAACAATTCGACGGGCAGAAAGAGATTGAAGAGAGTTAGTAAGAGTAGGAGAGTTGATGAGACGAAATGCCCTTGACTCCACCTTCTCTAAGAGAGCTGTATGTGTGGAACCACCCCAGATGTGCGAAGCATACTCCATACAGGGACGAACAACACCCCTATACAGAGCAAGCAACTGGGGTGGCGTGAAGTAATTCTGAAGGCGCCTCAGAACACCCAACCTCTTAGAAGCTTGTTTAGAAAGAGAAGTAATGTGATCTTTCCAAGAAAGATCACGAGAAAAAGAAACACCAAGAATATTAAGGACAGATGAAGGCTTGAGTTGTGTGTTTTCGAAGATATCATAGTTGTGTGGAAGATTGTGTCGAGTGGAGAGATGGAGGAACAGAGTTTTTGAGGCATTGAAAACAACCATGTTTTCTCTGCCCCAATTTATATATATATATATATATATATATATATATATATATATATATATATATATATATATATATATATATATATATATATATATATATATATATATATATATAATCATGCTCTCTTATAGCATACACACAGTATTTAAATTACAATTTTTAGAGACATTTCTAAATATTAGCAGTTCTCTACTTTTTAGTGAAATCAGGCGACACTGTTCATTTACTAGAAGGGACCTGACTATTAAGATCGTCAACTAAATTATCGATATCAACACCCTCATCCAAAATCACGAAAGTATCATCCACATATCTAAATCAATTTGTGCCTGGTATCAAATAAGCAGGAAGGAACTTATTTTCAAAGAACTCCATGAAAATATTTGCTAATACCGGGGAGATGGAGGAACCCATGGGAAGTCCCGAAGTTAGGCGATAAAAATTATTATTGAAGACAAAATAGTTATGCTCTATACAAAGTTGCAAGAGGTCGAAGAATGTGGTGACTGGTATATTTATAAAATCAGGATGTATCTCTAAAAAATCTCTAAGGTAAGTCCAGGTTAATTCAACCGGCACCCTGGTGAAAAGGAAAACAACGTCAAAGCTAACAATTTTCTTTCCAGCAACATTAAGATTTCTTATTCTGTCTAAATTCTGTCTATTGATTACAGATGCCAAAGTAATTTGTAGAGAAAACGACATTTTTTAAAGAAAACTACTTGAGGCATTTGTCATTCACAACTCAAATACTTTTAATAACAATAAAATAAATCTGGATGTTGATGATTTTGTATTGAACAGTTTAAAATTAATTCCAAAATATAACAGATTAATTGACTGTGAAAAAGAGGACATAATTTTAAGTATATAATTATATATAGATTGTTGTAGATTTTGTATCGATATGTTCATTTTGAATTGGCGGTGAGCATTTCACATTTTATTATCTGACGCTTCGTTGCACTGTTTCACTCACCTTAGTTTCAAAATATTACGTAATATTAATAAAATATTACATAATTTAATTAATTAATTAAGTAATTAAATAAATGAACAATTAAGAATATCAAGTTGATATGTTTTACAAAGAGTTAACTGTCCTAATTTGACCAAAATCGGATCTGCAGTTACAGAGATATAGAATATAAGCCAAAAAAATTTAATGAACGGTTAATTAGTAATAATTACTTGGAAATTTGGAAAATCAAGAAAAACAATATTGCGTGGTATTCGAAACTTTACAGTCAAAGAAATTGAACATTCCAAAAAATGTAAGCCAAAGGGAATGTTACTTTAAAAAAATCTGGTATCGGTCATTTTTTGCCCATACCGATACCTGAAAGCTTGATATCGATACCTAAAAATATACCAATACTCACCGATACCGATACTTCACTCCATCCCTATATATATATATATATATATATATATATATATATATATATATATATATATATATATATATATATATATATATATATATATATATATATATATATATATATAGTCTAAAAAGAGAAGTAATTGGTTGAATTAGTGCCAACTCATTTGAAAAATAATTCTAATTTGCAAGCTCTTAAAATGACAAGTTGAAAATTCTAATTTTTCATTTTTTTTAAAAAAATTCATATTGGTATCAACAGAGAATGTACTTTTTTTTCTCTATTGATAGGGGTTACCTTAAACTTCATTATCTATTCTCTAGCAATTCCTCGAACAAATTTTCAATTATTATGATGCTAAGCACATTCTAGGATACAGTTTTGGTATTTCAACTTTCTTTCAAAAAATACTCTTTCAACATAAATGTTTTTGTCAAAGTTTTGTAAAAAATAAATCTTTGCAAATGTAAAACTAATATACTTACTGTATTTCACATTATATATATATATATATATATATATATATATATATATATATATATATATATATATATATATATATATATATATATATATATATATATATATAAATTATATATATGGGAGTAGGTTTGGGTGAGGGGGGGTTAGGTCAGAAACCCCCTCTCCCAAAATTAACACGAATTTTATATTTTGTTTCTCATGGAATGATTATTGCTTCCTTGGAAGGGGTCCCACTGAGTGTGCAGAACAAATTACAGAGGAGATTCTCTCTGGCATGGAGGCGTACATACCATTTTCTTTCCCTTCTACTAAACCTAACAAACATTGGTTTATCTATGCTTTTTCTCGCGCTATCCACCGCAGGGATGTTGCATTCACGGATTAACGTTGTCTTCAATCTACGAAAACTCACGCAACTTATATTTTATTCAAGAATCGTGCAAAATCTATTCTTCGTAACACGAAAAACTATTTCCTCCCAAGAAAATGCAATAAACTACCTGGTTCCTATTCCTCTCGATCTTTCTGGCATTTTGCAAAAAATGTCAACACTAACTTTGTTTCTTACTCTTTCCCTCCTCTAGTATCTTCCGACGGCACAACTGCCGTTTTACCTTCTAAAGTTGAACTCCTCGCTCAAACTTTTCCCTCTAATTCAACTTTAGACGATTCCGGAGCTATTCCTCCTTCAACCCCCTAAAACTCATTTAGACATAAAATTATAACTTCTTCTAACGATGTCATCTCTGTTCTCTCTGACCTTAATACTAAGAAGGCGTACGGTCCCGATGTTATTCCTATGGTTCTCAAGACTTGTGCTTCCGAGCTTGCACCCTGCCTTGGTAAACTATTTCGTCTTTGTCATTCTACTTCGACTTTCCCTTCGTGATGAAAACGCGCACTCATTCAGCCTGTGACGAAGGAGGATCCATCTCAACCATCCAACTGCCGTCCCATTTCTTTGACCTCCATTCTCTCTAAAGTTTTTGAATCTATCGTTAACAGGAAGATTTGGAAACATCTCAATTCTTCTAATCTTATCACAGATCGCCAGTATGGCTTTCTTAAGAAACGCTCTACGGGTGATCTTCTTTACCTTCTCTCTGACTCTTGGTACTTCGCTCTTCAGCATTTCGGTGAATCTTTTGCTGTTGCGCTAGACATATCGAAAGCTTTCGATAGAGTTTGGCACAAAGCTTTGATTTCCAAACTTCCCTCTTTCAGAATTCCTTCTCTCTGATTTCCTTTCCGGTCGTTCTATAGCAGCAGTTGTAGACGGCTACAGCTCTTCCTTTAAATCTATTAATAGTGGTGTTCCTCAAGGATCTGTCCTATCCCCAACACTTTTTCTACTTTTCATTAATGACCTTCTCTCAGTTACTTCATAACCTATCCACTCCTATGCTGATGACTCCACCCTTCATTACTCTTTTCATTTTGAAAGGCGCCCCTCCCAGCAACAGTTAATAGAGGCAAGGAGGGTGGCCTTGGAGCAACTAACCTCTGATCTATCTCGTATTTCTAATTGGGGCAGAGAGAACATGGTTGTTTTCAATGCCTCAAAAACTCAATTCCTAAATCTCTCTACTCGACACAATCTTCCACACAACTACGATATCTTCTTCGAAAACACGCAACTCAAACCTTCATCTCTCCTTAATATTCTAGGTGTTTCTTTTTCTCTTGATCTTTCTTGGAAAGATCAAATTACTTCTCTTCCTAAACACACTTCTAAGATGTTGGGTGTTCTGAGGCGCCTTCAGAATTACTTCACGCCAACCCAGTTGCTTGCTCTCTGTAGGGGTGTTGTTTGCTCCTGTATGGAGTATGCTTCACACATCTGGGGTGGTTTCATTCATGCAGCTCTCCTTGAGAAAGGGGAGTCTAGGGCTTTTCGTATCATCAACTCTACTGCTCTTACCAACAGGGTTGGCATTGATTAAATCAAATTGATTTAATCAGTTGATTAAATCAATTGATTTTTTTTTGAAAAAATCATGATTTTTTACATTTTTTTGATTTTTTTGATTTTTTAAAAAATAATAAAACTTTTTTTTTTTTAATTTGTTTTATTTTGTCATATTTTTTGATACATAATGATATAACAGATATATTAGTTCCTTCTTACTGTGTTAAAAAACTTTAAAGTAGTTTATATATTGGAAATATAACTTCCTTAATATTTGGTTCAAGATTTCATATAGGGTAATACAAGAATCTGATCTTCATTAACATAATTTATCCAATATAGAACTGTTAGAGTTTAGAATTCCTAATATATATTCAATCAAATCTTCAACAAAATTTTATTGAGCTTTAATCTAATGCAATTTGAGGTTATAGACAAAAGAGAAAACAGAAAAGACAATTCCTTTTAATTTTCAACCATTTAAATTTTTATTCAACATTATAAGAAAACAAAATTCCTCTATATAAATTATAAAAGAAAGAAAATTTAAGCACTTTTGATGCATAATCATTAATCCATAAATTAAATACATAACTTGCAAATTATATATATATATATATATATATATATATATATATATATATATATATATATATATATTGCAAGTTATGTATTTAATTTATGGATTAATGATTATGCATCAAAAGTGCTTAAATTTTCTTTCTTTTATAATTTATATAGAGGAATTTTGTTTTCTTATAATGTTGAATAAAAATTTAAATGGTTGAAAATTAAAAGGAATTGTCTTTTATGTTTTCTCTTTTGTCTATAACCTCAAATTGCATTAGATTAAAGCTCAATAAAATTTTGTTGAAGATTTGATTGAATATATATTAGGAATTCTAAACTCTAACAGTTCTATATTGGATAAATTATATTAATGAAGATCAGATTCTTGTATTACCCTATATGAAATCTTGAACCAAATATTAAGGAAGTTATATTTCTAATATATAAACTACTTTAAAGTTTTTTAACACAGTAAGAAGGAACTAATATATCTGTTATATCATTATGTATCAAAAAGTATGACAAAATAAAACAAATAAAAAAAAAACAGTTTTATTATTTTTTAAAAAAATCAAAAAAATCAAAAGAATCAAAAAAAAAATCAAAAAAATCAAAAACCCTGCTTACCAACTCTCTACAATCTCTTTCTGCCCGTCGCATTGTTGCGTCACTCTCTCATTACTATCGCTATTACTAAAGACACCTTTCTTCTGAACTCTTTCATCGCATAAATTCTCCATTGAGAAGAGCTCGCGCGACACTCCTTTCTACACAGTCTCATCCTTTCTCTGTCCAACTCTCGGATTCCATATTTAAACGCTATGCTCTGGAACACGCTCCCTTTATCTGTCTTCCCAACTTCCTTTGAGATTGCAAACTTTTAAGCGCCGTGTCTGAACACGTCGGTCTCTAATAACAAGGATAGCACTATTCCAACTCCGGTGGAAATTGTTAGACCTCCGGACTTTGCCCACTGGAGGATATATATATATATATATATATATATATATATATATATATATATATATATATATATATATATATATATATATATATATATATATATATATATATATATATATATATATATATATATATATATATATATATATATATATATATATATATATATATATATATATATATATATATATATATATATATATATATATATATATATATATATATATATATATATATATATATATATATGATGAAAAATAGATATTTGACGCAATCGGTTCATAAAGTTTTCTTGGCATGGTAATAAGGTGACAGGAACAGCAACACCGCTCGTTAATTAAATTCTTTATATCAACTCCAGGTCTTGCATTGTAAATGCATTTGCCTTGAAGCAAGTTATTCTAGAGAATTCAGGGAGTAAGCTTTGAAGGCTAGATGGAAGGTGCAAGTCACTCTGAAAGGGTGAAAACCCTATGTGAGAGTGGTGATACTCAAGGACTTGCACGATAAAAACAAATTGAAGAGAAATAGTTTCGAGGCCAGAAAGACAAAGATGCTGGTCCCACCAATAGGGCAAAAGCCCTTCCTGAGAGCTGATATTTTCTCTGCTCAAGATATCAATACTAATCAAGATAGATTCTGGAGGAGTACCATCTGACAGGTAAGCCTACCAGGAGGAGGAGGAGGAGGAGGAGAAGGAGGATATATATATATATATATATATATATATATATATATATATATATATATATATATATATATATATATATATATATATATATATATATATATATATATATATATATATATATATATATATATATATATATATATATATATATATATATATATATATATATATATATATATATATATATATATATATATATATATATATATATATAATATAATAAAAAAAAAAAAAAAAAAAAAAAAAAAAAAAAAAAAAAAAAAAAAAAAAAAAAAAAAAAAAAAAAAAAAAAAAAAAACGTGCATTTTAAAATTATCAATAACTTGATAATTATCCAACGTAGATAGTTCAAAAATAGAAAATATCATTTTTGATGGTTTATTTATATTTGAGAAAATTTAAAAAATTCTACCATTATTTGTTGATTTTTGATGATTTTTTATTTTTTTCAAGCTATATAAAATGCTAAATTTCTATTGTTTTATTTCAGATATTTATATCTTTAAGATAATGTCTTTTACCGACGAAGGTAAAATTTTTATTAAACATTATCGAATGGCGTAGCAGTATGGCAGAATGAAAGCATTACATGAATTCCCTCACAAAGGATGGACTTTAGGGGATTTAGACACTCTGCTAAAGAAAATTGAAGAAACTTCAAGCATTAAACGAAAAGCAAGAAGCGGGCGTCCCAAGCTCATCATCAAACAAGATCTATAAAAAAAAAATTCGTGGTCAAAAATTAAGCACTTCGGACAAAGCTAAACGAGTTTTGTGTGCAAAGAGGCTGTTGCGGCTTGTTAAGCAGCAAAATTTAAATGTCTACTTTTTTAAGCGATGAGAAGATATTCTCAGAATAAAAGTTTATTTTGAAGCCAGCAGAAGGAAAAATCAGATTTCGAATGAGAGACTGTTCTCTTTGAAGTCTCATTTCCCGAAAAATGTAATGGTCTCTGTTGCTGTTTCTAAGCTTGGAAAAAACATCCATTCACTTTGTAGAGCCTGGAGTCAATATTACCGAAATAATCTCTTGGCAAAAATGATTCCAGAGGAAGAAAACTTTAGCCGCTGGTCAGCATTTATTATTTCAACAAGATGGTGATACAGCAAAGGATACAGTGGCTAGTCTGAATGAGCATGTACCTAAAATCATCTTGCCTCATGATTGGCCTGCAAATAGTTCTGACTTGCATCCTTTAGATTTCAAATAGGGGAAACTTATCTCAACGAGAATATCGAAGGAGAAAAATTAACTATGTGTCTGAACTGAAAAATGTTTTGCTTCAAGAATGGACAAATTTTCCTCAGAATGAGATTGATTCAGTTATTAAACAATTTAGACCTTCGCAAAGTTATCAAAATGGAAGGAAAACATATAAGTTTTTAGCAGGTAAAAATACTGTAAGGATTTCTTTTTATTCTGTAAAACAGTTCATCATTAAACTTATTCTTTTTCCTCAATATGGAAATAAAATTTCAAAAGTCTATTTTTGACCTCACGCACTTTAAAAAATCAGCAAAAATACAATTTTCAAATTACCACAAAATCATTTTGTTTGTATAAATTACATGAATTCTTTTTTTTTTTTTTTGTGGTCAATTTATTTTGCTTTTGAATTTGTAGTTTTCGTTTTATTAATAAATTTATGAACGCATATCATATATATATATATATATATATATATATATATATATATATATATATATATATATATATATATATATATATATATATATATATATATATATATATATATATATATATATATATATATATATATATATATATATATATATATATATATATATATATATATATATATATATATATATATATATATATATATATATATATATATATATATATATATATATATATATATATATATATATATATATATATATATATATATATATATATATATATATATATATATATATATATATATTAGGGATGGAGCGATACCAAAATTTTTACCGATACCGATACCTAAAAATATGCCGATACTTGCCGATACTACTACCGATACTGATACGATACTTTACTCTTGTCCAAAAGTTTTACCGATACCGATACTGTAATTGAAGATACCGATACTCAAAAATATGCCGATACCGATACCAATACCGATACTTCACTCCATCCCTATATATATATATATATATATATATATATATATATATATATATATATATATATATATATATATATATATATATATATATATATATATATATATATATATATATATATATATATATATATATATATATATATATATATATAATAACCCCTAAAAAAAAAAAAAAAAAAAAAAAAAAAAGAAGGGAGAGAAATAAATGAAATGGGAGAAAGGACATATAAATGATCATCTCTACCCGCGGGTGAAGAGAGGAGAAGGAGGAGGAACCATATGGAAGTGATTAAGACGAAAACAAACGAGAAAAGCAAACAATTTCAAAATAAAATTTACCTCTTAACGAAAGTAAGAGTCAAATGTTTATAAAAGGATATCCAAATGAAAAAATAACACTAGTCTTAACCTATCTTCATTATTGACAACTTTACCATAATTGAATTTATCATGATACTTAAGGTTATTTACAAACTATTTCTATTTTCACAATAATAATAATAATATTAATATTAATAATAATAATAATAATAATAATAATAATAATAATAATAATAATAATAATAATAATAAATAATAATAATAATATAATAATAATAATAATAATAATAATAATAAAAAATAAATATAATAATAATAATGATATAATAATAATAATAATAATGAATTCCTTATTATAGATTTGTCTACTTATAACGATGACTTATGTTTACTGCTTTGCAAACCCGGTCGATCATTATGGACCACCGAAACATATAATATATATATATATATATATATATATATATATATATATATATATATATATATATATATATATATATATATATATATATATATATATATATATATATATATATATATATATATATATATATATATATATATATATATATATATATATACTATCGCTATTACAACGGACACTGCTCTTCTGAGCTCTCTCGTTGCATACCTCCTACATTGAGAAGAGCTCGTGCGACACGCCTTTCTACACATTCTCATCCTTTCTCTGTCCAACTCTCCGACCCCAGACTTAACCGCTATGCTCAGTCTTACATATACTCTACTGGTAAAGTCTGGAACACACTCCCTTCATCTGTTTTCCCAACTTCCTTTGACTTGCATACTTTCAAACTCCGTGTGTCTGGACACGTCGGCCACCATCGACCATGATAATAGGTCTTTCCCAACTCCGGTGGAATTTGGTAGGCCTCTGGCCTTTGCCCACCGGAGGAGACATAAAAAAAAATATATATATATATATATATATATATATATATATATATATATATATATATATATATATATATATATATATATATATATATATATATATATATATATATATATATATATATATATTTTTTTTTTTATGCAATGCACTTTATCCCGCATGATGCAGGGTAGTGTCGATTGCAGAGATTTTGCATTCCTGCAATCGTACATGGGAAGAAATCCTAGTTGAAAAGGTTCCCAGCCTTTAAAACCATGCGCGAAGAACTATTCTTCACTTGACTCGACTGCGACGAAATCATCATTCATTATTGACCAAACGTTACTATAAATAACTAAATTAAATATAAATATAATATATATAATATATATATATATATATATATATATTATATATATTATATATATATATATATATATATATATATATATATATATATATATATATATATATATATATATATTGAATATAACGTTAAAAATTAAATATTAGGTAAATATTAAACATCCTAGCTGTACATAAGGTCAAACTATAAATTTACTTTTTAAGTTTTCAGTAAAATCTTGCCTATATTAAATAATATAGACATTGGGACAATTTTTTAATTTTCAAATCTACATCGCCTCCTAAACAAATTCTAAATATTATTTTCTGTGATAATTTGTTGCAATATTTTGTAATACTTTGAATGTTTTTGTTAGACTTTATCAACATATTAATAAATATGCATTGCTCAACATACTAATGGACATACATTGTATTCCTTGCATTCTATATATATATATATATATATATATATATATATATATATATATATATATATATATATATATATATATATATATATATATATATATATATATATAATATATATATATATATATATATATCCTCCGGTGGGCAAAGGCCGGAGGCCTAACAAATTCCACAGAAGTTGGGAAAAATCAATCCTGGTCGATGGTGGCCGACATGTCCAGATACACGTCGTTTGAAAGTATAATGTCAAAGGAAGTTGGGAAAACAGATAAAGGGAGTGTGTTCCAGATTTTACCAGTAGAGTATAAGTAAGATTGAGAAAGGGTTAAGTCTGGGATCAGAGAGTTGGACAGAGAAAGGATGAGAATGTGTAGAAAGGCGCGTCGCACGAGCTCTTCTCAATGGAGGAGATATGCAACGAGAGAGTTCAGAAGAGCAGTTTCCATTGTAATAGCGATAGTAAAAAGAGAGTGACGCAACAATTCGATGGGCAGAAGGAGATTGGAGAGTAGGTAAGAGCAGGAGAGTTGATGAGACGAAAAGCCCTAGATTCCACCTTCTCAAGGAGAGCTGTATGAGTGGAACCACCCAAGATGTGCGAAGTATACTCCATACACGGACGACCAACACCCCTATACAGAGTAGGCAACTAGGATGCCGTGAAATAATTCTGGAGGCGCCTCAGAACAACCAACCTCTTAGAAGCGTGTTAAGAAAAAAAAGTAATGTGATCTTTCCAAGAAAAAACACGAAAAAAGGATACGCCATTAAGAACAGATAAAGGTTTAAGTTGTGTTTTTTCGAAGAAGATATCATAGTTGTGTGGAAGATTCTGTCGAGTGGAGAGATAGAGGAATTGAGTTTTTGCGGCATTAAAAACAACCATGTTTTCTCTGCCCCAATTTAAAATACGTGAAAGATCAGAGGTGAGTTGCTCCAAGGCTACCCTTCTCGAGTCTATTAACTGCTGTTGGGTGGGGCTTTTTTCAAACTGAATGAGTAATGAAGGGTGGAGTCATCAGCATAGAATTGGATGGGAGATGAGGTAATAGAAAGAAGGTCATTAATGAAAAGTAGAAAAGTGTTGGAGATAGGACAGAACCCTGAGGAACACCACTATTAATAGGTTTAGGGAAGAACGGTGGCAGTCTACAACAGATGTTATAGAACGATCGGAAAGGAAATTAGAGAGAAGATCACAGAGATAAAGGATAGATACCGAAAGAGGGAAGTTTAGAAAGGAAAGCTTTGTGCCAAACTCCTTCGAATGCTTTCGATATGTCCCGAACCACAACAAAGGATTCACTGAAATGCCCAAGAGCGGAGGACCAAGAGTCAGAAAGAAGGGAAAGAAGGTCACCAGTAGAACGTTTCTTACGAAAGACATACTGGCGAACATAGATAAGATTGGAAGAATTGAGATGTTTCCAAATCTTCCAATTAAGGATAGATTCCAAAACTTTAAAAAGAACGGAGGTAAAAAAAATTGGTCGGTAGTTAGAGGGTTGAGAGGGATCAACTTTCTTCCGCACGCTTTTTCAGCAAGAAGGACGGTTGAAGTAGAGAGACAAAGACGAAATAGTTTACCAAGGCAGGGTGCAAGCTCGGAAGCAAGAGTTTTGAGAACCACAGGAGGAACAACATAGGGACCATACGCCTTCTTTGTATTAAGCTCAGAGAGAGCAGAAATGACATCTTTAGAAGAAATTCTAATTTTAGGCATAACTGAGTTGGATGGGGCTGAATTGAGACGAATAGCTCCGGAATCGGCTAAAGTAGAGTCAGAGGCAAAGTTTGAGCAAAGAATTCTGCTTTAGAAGAAGGTAAAATAGCAGTTGTGCCGTCGAAAGATATTAAAGGAGGGAAAGAGGAAGAAGCAAAGTTAGAGTTCACATTTTTAGCAAAATGCCAGAAAGAGCGTGAGGAAGACGAACCAGAATGATTATTGAATTTTCAACGGGGAAAAGAGTTTTTAGTGTTACGAAGGATAGATTTTGCACGATTCCGGGATGAAATATAAGTAGCATGAGTTTCTGGAGTTTAAAGACGATGGTAATCCCTGAAGGCAACTTTCCTGCGGCAGATAGCGCGAGAACAAACAGAATTAAACCAAGGTTTGTTAGGTTTAGTAGAAGGAAAAGAAAATGGAATGTACGCCTCCATGCCAGAGAGAATCACCTCAATAATGAGTTCTGCACACTTCGAGGGACCCCTCCCACGGAAGCAATAATCAATCCACGGGAAATCAAAGAAGTACGACCGCAAGTCCGACCAGCTTGCGGAACCAAAATGCCACAAACGTTTCCTTTCAATAGAAGGGGGTCTTTCTTGCGGAAGACTTGAAGAGATAGAAGAGGATATAGAGATTAGAAGGTGATGGAAGGAACCCAGAGGAGGAAAGAGTTTAACAGTATTAGGAGAAGGATTAGGAGTTAGAAAAAGGTCAAGAATGTTGGGTTCATCTCCAAGACGATCAGGGATACGAGTAGGGAGCTGCACCAACTGCTCAAGGTCGTTTTGGATAGCGAAATGGAAAGCCCGTTCACCAGCTGTATCATGAGACCTAGAAGAAAGCTACTGGCGGTGGTGAACATTGAAATCACCTAATATGATGATTTCAGAGAAAGGAGAAGATGATAGAATGCGCTTTATTTTTCAGTTATAATAGTCGAAGAATTTGGGATAGTCAGTAGAATTAGGAGATTAATAAGCAGAACAAATGAATTTTGTCGTAGAATGGCAAGAGAGCCTAAGCCATAGGGTGGAAAAATCAGAAGACTCCAAATTAGAGGAGCGAGAACAAACATCATCATTGCGCACGTATGCACAACAACCGGTTTTGGCTGAAAATTGATTATAGAGACAGTGGGAGGAAACAGAATAGGACATCTAAGTTTCGGTCAAGAATAAGAAGTGAGGTCTAGAAGAAGAGAGGTGATGTTCAACAACAGGGAAACTGGAGTGCAGACCGTAAATGTTGCAGAAATTAATGAAAAAAATAGACCCTGCATCAGGATAAGCCGGCTGCAGAGTCTTGATGGCACCAACCTCATCACCGGAGGCCACCAACTCCCAAGTGGTGATAGGAAAAGGGGTGGATGAGGGGCTTTAAGGGTGTCTGTATTAATATTTTGTGGGTGTGAAGGAGAGCCCACTTCGTGTAGAAGAAGGTGAGCGAGAAATATATTGAACATGCATTGCTCAATATATATATATATATATATATATATATATATATATATATATATATATATATATATATATATATATATATATATATATATATATATATATATATATATATATATATATATATATATATATATATATATATATATATATATATATATATATATATATATATATATATATATATATATATATATATATATATATATATATATATATATATATATATATATATATATATATATATATATATATATATATATATATATATATATATATATATATATATATATATATATATATATATATATATATATATATATATATATATATATATATATATATATATATAGTCGCTGTGAAATCAAACCGGCATATCTGCAAAAATTGAGTTTTTGAGTTGTTGGTGTCAAAAAATTTCTTTTTTTCCCGTCTATTTTTATGTCGAACCGGCATATCGTATAGTTGAATAAAAATCCGTCAAATGCCGTTGGGCCGGTATGCATTTACGCGGGAAAATATCACATGCGAAAACTTTAAAACACTCAGGTGAAAAATATGCATTTTGCAGATATGCCGGTTTGATTTCACAGAGACGATATATATATATATATATATATATATATATATATATATATATATATATATATATATATATATATATATATATATATATATATATATATATATATATATATATATATATATATATATATATATATATATATTATACACACCTTTCCCACAATTTTGGGGTGGTGTCTACCATAAGCCATAATCATATCAAACACTCATAAAGTTGCCACTTTTTTTTAACTCATTATATCCTCTATCAACCTCACACTTTCTCCTCAGCTCAACCCTCTGTCCCTCAATAACTCCTAGACCACGCTCATCCAACCTCCAGTACCTTTAATACCCACCATTTCTGAAACGAAAACCTTTTCTGCCAATCTCCCCTCATTCATCCTACAAACATGTCCAAACCACCTCGACATGCGCTGTTCTGCTCTTACAACCAAACTCCTCCAACTACACATCTCCCTTATTCTAACATTCCTAACTCTCTCATTTCTACTTAAACCGTCCACAGCTCTCAAACCCTTCATTTTGAAAACCTTCAGCTTTCTTCTTTTTCTCGCATTCAACCTACAAACCTCGCTACCATACATAAACATCGATACATAGCAACCCTAGAACATTTCAAACCACCTCTGGACAACCTTTTTTGCTCCATATATATATATATATATATATATATATATATATATATATATATATATATATATATATATATATATATATATATATATATATATATATATATATATATATATATATATATATATATATATATATAAATGAACCCAAGTTTTGAAAGCATCCACTGGCTAACGAGAGATTTCGACTTACCAAGGAATTCACCAATTGTATATGGGCGAGAATAATGTCGAGTAAGAGACAGAACTCAATTATATATATATATATATATATATATATATATATATATATATATATATATATATATATATATATATATATATATATATATATATATATATATATATATATATATATATATATATATATATATATTTAATGAGAGGCATTCTTTGGATGCCGCCCCTCGTAGCATCTCGAACCAGTTTTATGTTTCGCCATTTTGTTGTTGTTGTAAGGTAATGAAGGAGTAAGCGCTTGTAAATTTGTAGGAACGTGAGAAGGAAGTCGGGGGAAGGAGAAGTGGGAGCATAGACAATCCAATGTGAAACGAGGGTACACTGGAGACCCTCTGAGAAGGTGAAACGCGAAAAGGAACTAGCCAAAGGGTAACGGAGTGAAACGGGATGGTCTAGTCCACCCTATCACTCCGCGGATAAGCCCAATGGGGAGTACTTTCATCGCTTCGGACGGCGCTACATCCTATTCCTATTTCGTCGTGTATCAGATCACGTTTGCCTTTAATTTGATCAGGCTTCCGTCTTTCCCCCTAACTCTGATGGAATTTTAGTAGGCCTCTGACCTTTGCCCATCAGAGGTGAAATAAAATATATTATATATATATATATATATATATATATATATATATATATATATATATATATATATATATATATATATATATATATATATATATATATATATATATATATATATATATATATATATATATATATTATTTCTTTATTACTCTTCAGGGCTCTCTTCACACTTTCTTCTCTTTATAAATAATGCATATAAATGAATGTAATCTTTTTATATCATCATAATGAGATCATATGCTTACTTCAATTTTAAAAACTGTTTAGCATAACAAATAAATAACATTTAAACTTTTTTTTTTTTTTTTAAATATTTCTTTACATGTATAAAGAATATACAACATCTAGACAAAAACACTATGTTTCTTTTACACATTTAAAGAAAAATTTTGAAGAAATATTTATATGTTCTCTTTATTGAAGACATTGTCTGATTTTAACGTATCCATGACACTTTCAGGTTTAACGTCTCGCACAGACAAATTTTACTCATTAACATCAAGTGTTATAGTTTTTAATTTTTACATTTTTAAGACATTTCAAGTTATAAATTTTTTCACTAAGAAAGGTTCCCATAATTATCCACCGCTATACTATAAATGCATGGTAGGCAGGGTGTGGAGCAGCGTTTCCATTCTCCAACAAGTCCCCTCTGTATCTAATGTATATTCATTTATGGTAAACGTCTGACTCTGGTGGATCACATTTGATTTCTATTTATTTTTACTCTATCAAAACTATAAAAATAAAGTATACGTACATGAATTAAACAATGCCTAACTGTGGCATAAAAACCATTTTGCAAAATTATTATACCAAAAACTTAGAATTTTCACTGCGAAAAAGATAAACATATGATTTGGCATAGAGGTTGCAAATTTGAATTTTGATACTAGAATTTTAATATATGAATGAACAATATATCGAAATTAAAATGAATATGTAGTGAAAAAGTAAACTTTCCATCACTCCCGGAGTCGAGAGTGTACTGGGTGCATTGCTCCTGTAGAATATTTCGTTCTACCATGAATTCAAAATGTAATTCCCAAATTCAATATTGAAATCGATATATTAGTAAGTTGATTTATCGATATGTCTGCATATCACAATTCAAATAGCAGATTACATGTACAATAATATATGTCTTTCTTTGATGATAAAATAAAAATAAGGATTCTGGTGTATTTATTGAATAAAAATGGTTTTTATGTCTGAATTAGGTTTTATTTAAAAAATTTACATTTAATGTATTTATAGTTTCATTAGAGTAGAAACAATTAGAAATCAAAAGTGCCTCACTTAAGTCAGACTTTTATTTTCATACATAAAATTCATTTTAATACAGGTAGGTAATTAGAGGACCCGCTTTGTAGAGTATCCTGCCCCGCTAATCTTACTTTGGAGCGGGAGGCAGTTCGCCATCAGTCATGCATTTCTAGTTTAGCTGGTATTCTGTAATGAAAAATATTTTAACTTGATAAAGGGTTAAAAAAAAATTTTAAAATACATATTTTATCATTAACGAAAGGTCTTTCATGTTCATAGATTTACTCGATTTGACGTAAAATTGTATTACCCAAAAATTGCGTTCAAGGAACTTTACTAAATTTTTAAATACATGCAATGAAGTTAGACTTAAAAACAAAAGCTAATTTTTTTCCACACACACACACACACACACACAAAAAAAAAAAAAAAAAAAAAAAGTGGCCTCTCTTTCTCTCTCTCTCTCTCTCTCACACACACACAAAGAATGCAAACTATCCTGTGTGTAGCTCACCTGTGGCTCACAAAATTTGTGCTTTGAGCTTCTACTTTGCCTTGCTAAACTATTTCGTCACAGTCTTACTACTTCGACATTCCATTCTTGCTGTTGAAACATGCGCTCACTTAGACTGTGCCAAAAAGAAGAAACCCTTCTCAACCCTAAATATCATTCTGTTTCTTAAAAGTCCGTTCTTTCTTTTCGATTCTTAAGATGATGACTTGGAAACATCTCAATTATTCTAATCATATCTCTGATCTACAAAAAGTTTTTTTTTTTGTAAGGAAAGCTCCAATGATGATCATCCCTTCTGTCTTACTCATGATAGTTTGCTCTTCGGCATTTCTGTAAATTTTTTGCTGTGGCGATGAACGTATCGAAAGCCTTCAACAAAGTTTGGCACAAAGTTTTCATATCGAAACTTCCATCTTTCGGAATCTATCCAACTTTCAGAGGCCTTCTCCCTGATTTTCTTTCCGGTCATTCTATAGCTGTTGTTGTAGACGGCTACCAGTTTTCCTGTAAATCTATTAATAGTGGTGTTCCTCAAGAATCTGTACTATTCCGAACTTATTACATTTTTCATTAATGACCTTTCTATTAATTCATTACTTATCCACTCCCATGTTTATGACTCAACTCTTTTTCGATACTCTTATCAATTTGAAAGAAGGCCCTTCTCAACAGCAGTTAATTGATTTATAGAGGATGGCGTTGGTACAGCTAACCTCTTATCTTTTTCGCA
>SEYY01000930.1:451711-461711 GCA_009176605.1 Armadillidium nasatum
AGAGAGAGAGAGAAGAGAGAGGAGAGAGAGAGAGAGAGAAGAGAGAGAGAGAGAGAGAGAGAGAGAGAGAGAGAGAGAGAGAGAGAGAGAGAGAGAGAGAGAGAGAGAGAGAGAGAGAGAGAGAGAGAGAGAGAGAGAGAGAGAGAGAGAGAGAGAGAGAGAGAGATGAGAGAGAGAGAGAGAGAGAGAGAGAGAGAGAGAGAGAGAGAGAGAGAGAGAGAGAGAGAGAGAGAGAGAGAGAGAGAGAGAGAGAGAGAGAGAGAGAGAGAGAGGTTGGAGAAAAATATTTAAACTTTGCAAATGCATGAATTAATTTCATAGTATGGTGTGGGACCAAATATCACATATATAATTGAATGAATCCTTCTAGAAATAGACAAATATAAGTCCTGGATGGTGAATAATGAGATGTAATACCATTCCTCATGCAAAAGTAGTCGAAATTCCAGTAGAGATGCTGGTAGTGGATAGTGATCTTGAGCTCTATTCTAAAAGATTAACCACAGGGGCTCTTTTATAAAGGTTTGGCGATTTTGGGGGCAACGAAAGGCATGAAGCTTCATCTGCATGTTCATCAACCATGTCTGGACAGCATGAGCTGGATGAATTTGAGCCTTATTATCTTGATAAATGGCAGTACCTTCAAAAAAAGCTTTCTCTGCTCAACTAGATGAAACTGGTCATCCAAAATGCGTACATAATCGCTAGCAGTTACATTATCGCGCATGGTGATAATTGATTCAGCAGATTACCATGATATGGCTGTCAAAGATTTGATGGAACCACCTCCATGTTTTGCCTGTGGCATTAGGTAGTCCGGATCATATTCAGGTAGGAGGTTGGGAACTGTGTGAAATTCAATTCATCTGAAGAAAGGACTGTCTTCCTCAATCGGGCAGTTCATTTCTTATGAGCGTTGAACCACTCTCTCCACTTTCTGATATCCTTGTCGCTTACAAAAGGTTTGGCGATTGCAGCACGCCCATGAATATTGAGCCTCTTGTGTTCTCTCTTCACTGTTCCTCGCAAGATTTTCAATTAGTAGTAACCTTTGCAACTGTTGTTCTCTTATTTTTTGTCACAGGCCTTCGCAATGCTCGTCTGTCTCTGTCATTAAATTTTGAATTATGTCCACACTGGTGTTCATTGAATAATGTTTTCCGAAAGCAGAATATGTGCCCATAAATATGGATACCGCATCAAAGAACCAACAATATTTCCTCTTTTGAACTTTGCAAGTTTGAACACACCTCACTGGTACCAACATAGAATGTTGAAAGCAGAGCAACTGTTGCTTCCTGCAAACGTTATACGTTTCTTATCACACGTGACACACGAGAACCTTTGGCGAATCTTCTATGTTTAGGAATTCACGTCTGTCATATTAATTCTTTCTTTATTTCTTTTGTTTCCATATATGTGTTCAACACTGCTATATATATATATATATATATATATATATATATATATATATATATATATATATATATATATATATATATATATATATATATATATATATATATATATATATATATTATTATTATTATTATTATTATTATTATTATTATTATTATTATTATTATTATTATTATTATTTATTTATTTATTTATTTTTTTGCGAAAATTTTTTTAACGATATTAGAAAACATATCTATATTAATTTAACCTAAAGAGCCAAAAATAGTTAAACGTAATTAAGTAGAAAATTACAAGACATTGTATATTTTTATAATTATAATTTTATTCTTATAATTAAGAATTTTATTTTTACCGGATATCCGGCCGGATACCAGGGTACTACAAAAAAAGGCTGGAAAGTTCGGATAACCAATTTATAACCAGATATCCGGCCTGTCCCTAATATTATATATATTATATATATATATATATATATATATATATATATATTATATATATATATATATATATATATATATATATATATATATATATATATATATATATATATATATATATATATATTGAAGCAACTAACCTCTGATCTTTCTCCTATTTCAAATTGGGGCAGAGAAAACATGGTTGTTTTCATTGCCTCAAAAACTCAATTCCTTCATCTCTCCACTCGACACAATCTTCCACACAACTATGATACCTTCTTCGAAAACACACAACTCAAGCCTTCATCTGTTCTTAATATTCTTGGTGTTTCTTTTTCTCGTGATCTTTCTTGGAAAGATCACATTACTTCTCTTTCTAAACAAGCTTCTAAGAGGTTGGGTGTTCTGAGGCGCCTTCAGAATTACTTCACGCCACACCAGTTGCTTGCTCTGTATAGGGGTATTGTTCGCCTCTGTATGGAGTATGCTTCGCACATCTGAGGTGGTTCCACACATACAGCTCTCCTAGAGAAGGTGGAGTCAAGGGCATTTTGTCTCATCAACTCTCCTGCTCTTACTAACTCTCTTCAATCTCTTTCTACCCGTCGAATTGTTGCGTCACTCTCTCTTTACTATCGCTATTACAACGGACACTGCTCTTCTGAACTCTCTCGTCGCATACCTCCTCCATTGAGAAGAGCTCGTGCGACACGCCTTTCTACACATTCTCATCCTTTCTCTGTCCAACTCTCCGACCCCAGACTTAACCGCTATGCTCAGTCTTACATATACTCTACTGGTAAAGTCTGGAACACACTCCCTTCATCTGTTTTCCCAACTTCCTTTGACTTGCATACTTTCAAACGCCGTGTATCTGGACACGCCGGCCACCATCGACCATGATAATAGATCTTTCCCAACTCCGGTGGAATTTGGTAGGCCTCCGGCCTTTGCCCACCGAAGGAAACAAAAAAAAAAATATAATATATATATATATATATATATATATATATATATATATATATATATATATATATATATATATATATATATTTATTTATTTATTTATAAGAGGGTTATCTTCCACCGCCGAAATGGCATGTCGGCCTTTGATTTGCAATTGCAAATCTAGCTCAACCAGGCTGACCTCATGCTCTTTTCGTGAGGTAATTTTCTGCAATGATGCAAGCCCAGGCTCATTTCTAACCTCTTTCTGAAGGTTCAACCCATCCCCTGGAGAAGTATATCCTTCCTCTTAGGAAAGGTGACGTAGCCCCCCCCCCCCACCTCATTTTTTTCATGCTCTTTCCTAATCCAATTTTGAGGATCCAACCTCACCCGGAGGTATATACATCTTTACTCCCTCCTTTTAGGGTTGGTGGTGTAGCCTCAGGGCCCAAGTTTATATAATCTCTTTCCTGACTCCGTTTTGAAGGTTCGTACACATCTCGGAGAGGAATACTCAACCCCTTACCACTTTTCTCTCATTCTTAATGGGAGTGTGCCGTATACCAGGGACACATTTTTCTAAATCTCTTTCGTATTCCCATTTTATGCATTTGCCGTTGTTCACGTCTCTTCTCTGAGATTATTTTGGTGACCTAGCATCCAAGTTGTAAGGTTCTTTCTTGAGGGAGGTACTAAACCTCCTCTCAAACAGATTCTTAAGCCTAATTGGAAAATTTCGGCTTCACCTACCCACTTTTAAAGGATTCCTTCTAAGCAATCCCTAGCTCACAGCTATTAATACAGCCATTAAAAATAAATTATTAATTCAGAATGCTAATTTCATATCAACATTCAACCAAGTAGTCTTTCAACAACAGAAATCAAACTTTATTTAACCTTCACCTAATAACATATGTAAAATTCCATGATTTAGCATGGAAAATTAATTCCAATATGATTATTATCTATCATTCTTAACATAAGAACTGCAATCAAGACTTCAAATAACCTTACACTCAATAGCTAACTCTATAGAAACAGACTAACATATAAAACTTCAGTGCATTAAATTTGCAAAAACTTTAAAAAATTTCTGAAAATAGGTAACAGAATGAACAATTAGGTTGATTATGCGCTGTATGTGAAAGATTTTCTTTACACAGGTTCAAAAATCCAACCTTCCTTGAAACTCAATCTTAAAAAACTAGATAAACCTACTTGTTCTTTCATTACCTATTCTCAGGATGTTTTTCTAAGTTTCGCAAGCTTAATGCACTGAAGTGTTATAGGTTTGTCTGTTTCTAAAGAGTTAGGTGTCGAGTGTTAGGTTATTTGAATTTATTAGAAAGATAGGTAATTATAATGCTGGAATTAATTTTCCATGTCACATAGTGGAATTTTACATATTCATTCACCTTACAGGTGAAGGGTAAATAAAGTTTGGTTTCTGTCGTTTAAAGACATTATTTTATTTAGGGTGACTGTTAATGATATGATATTAGTATGCTGCATTAAATAATTTATGTTTAATGACTGCATTAATTATTGTTCAGCCTTATGCTATGCATAAGTTCACTTTTTCTTTCGATATAGTTTTCTTATTTGCTTGAGTCTGTGGTTATATATAGGCTCCAAATAAAATCTACCCTTATAAATTATTTTGACGTCATCATCCTCTCGGTCAATCAGATGATTCCATCATCCTCTTTACCAATCACATGATTAACTAATATAAATAAATAACTTATAGACCCTCATTAATAATGTGAGTGTATGAATTTAGGTAATGGTTAAAGATATTAGTGAAAGAAAATCATTTTCAGTTGACAAAGTAATTAATGTTTTACGTTTTATAAGTAATTAATATTTTACGTATTATATATATATATATATATATATATATATATATATATATATATATATATATATATATATATATATATATATATATATATATATATATATATATATATATATATATATATTTCTTTCCATGTGTTACTGCATAAGAACAGGTATTTGAAGAAATATAATTAAAATGTTATGAAAAGTAATGGTAAAGTTTTAAATTATGATAATTTATCAAAAGTATATAATTTTTTTATACATCCTCTGCGGATAACAAAGCAACAACCATCTCTACGAAAAACCAGTCTAAACATCCAGAGTATCATGTATGAACATTAGAAATTTGCTAGGATATGAATAAATAAAAATATGTATGTGTAAATTAAACATCAGAAAGAATAATAATTTATTATTCGTGTTAGGGTTACGAATGATGAAGAAAAATTCGATGTATACACAGTGACTTGAAAGACAATAATTGAGAAAATAGTTATTTAAAACTCAGCATTACTTTCACATGACCGATCTGCTGAACCTCTTGCAAATCATTGTGCCATCTCCAAATTCTGAAACCGTTCTTTGAAGGGACTCCGTTCCCTGCCTCATGAGGAACCTCCGTGTTCCTGGATCTTTATACATGGGAGACTCCGCTCTCCCCTCTCTTGCGAGGAACCCGCCCGAATCCCGAAACCCTTTCTATGAGGAGCTGGGACTCCGTCCCTCCCTTCAGGAACCTTCGAAACCCTTTCTATGAGGATCTGGGACTCCGTCCCTCCCTTTCAGGAACCTTCGAAAGCCGAAATCCACTGCAGGATGATACAACTATTCTGGTTCGATTTCCAGGTGAATCGTTTTTGCGGAATTCAGTTCTAAAAGAGCTCAAGAAAGAGTCTGAGGGTGAATTCCTTTCTAATTCCTGTCATAAAGGCCTCAGGAAGGTGCCTGAGACCAACTTCCGGTCTAATTCCGGTCAAAAAGGCCTCAGGAAAGAAGCTGAGATCAGCTTCCGGTCTAGATTTCGTTAAGCCTAACTGCAGTCGATCTCGCCGTATATACTACTCAATGCTCAATCATAAGTTGTGTAAAAGGAGTTAGTGTCTCATAAATTGTCTTAAAAAGATTAAGTTTTGAGTTTGTTCATACGTTAAAAGTTAGACGATGTATTAAGACATATGTTGAAGAGCATAGAACGTAAATGTATACAAAGTTATGCAAGTTATGAGTTAGAGAGATTACGACGTGACTTTTTATCATATTAGTGTTAAAGTAATATGTGAGCAAACTTAAGGAATATGTTGAAGGACGTGAGGCGAAAATGTTTCTAAAAAATTCTGAATATTATATGCAAGAGATTTCGACTTGACTTTCGTCATGAATTAATGTTACATTTAAATTAAATATCGACATAAATGATATAGGAATAAGAGTTTGAGGTAATAAATATATGAGTTAGAGAGATATCGGCATGTCTTTGATCATGCCCTAGTGATAAAGATAGGTTAAATACTGAGATTTTATTTATATATTGATGAAGCGTACGGTATAAAACATATGAAAGTACAATAAAATATAAGCCAAAGAGATGACGGTATATCTTTAATCATACCTTAATGATAACAAGCTTAGTGAGCTATGGTTAAGATATACTGAATAGCTAATGTATAAAATGTATAAAGTAATATTTCAATAGGTTTGAACAAGAAAATGTAAAGAAACATTCAAATTTAAAAATTAAACTACAAAAACTAAAACACAAATATTTAAACTAGAAAAAAATATTGAAAAAATTTAGTGACAACAAAAATAAAAAAGTATTCGAACTAAAAATTAAAAATTTAAAACAAAACTTGAAATCAAAAACAAAATAAAAAAATTAAGAACATAAAATTTTCAAAACCTAAATAAAAAAAAGCCAAAAAACAAACTAAAGACATAAAATTCATGAGACCTAAATAAAACGAACTGAAAATTAAAACAAACTGTAAATACAACACAAAGTAATAATTACATAAAGAAAAAGAAAAAAATCTACCTAAGTTCTAAATTACAGTTATGAAAGCAGCTTAAAAATTAAACAAACCTAAACATTACAATTATGAAACATGTATATTAAGAGGAAATCCTGTTAGAAAAATATTTCAACTTTACAAATAAAAAAGATTACAGATGAGTTGTTTATAATATGTTGTAATTTTAATGTAATGAAGTAACTATTATGGGTATGATGTCATAGAATGATACTACATTAATAAACGAAAGGTAAAGAAAGGGACTTAAAACGGAGAGGGAGGGCGTTCGTGAAGCTATAAAAAGTTTGAAGTTCAGAAGGGAAGATAAATTGATTTTAAAACAGGAAGGTTAGAATCATGAAGCTGAAAAAATTAGTGCACAGAAAAGTGAAAAACTGTGAAGTACAAAATGGAAAGAATAAGGATCTTAAAAAGGAAACGATAGGAATCGTGAAACGGAAAAAAAGGATAGTTGTGTATTGCGGTTTGGAACTAAAAGGTAAAGAAAAGTTAGGGGAAAGATAAGAAATGTTGAATGAATGTATGTTTATGCTTGTGTGTGTGAATGGATGTACTTGTGTGTAGAATGGAGAATGACTGAGTCCTAATACGCTTCCATATTTCAATGCTTAACAGTATAAAATTAGTTTAAAAACGTTAAAAAATTTTAAAAACTTACAAAAAATAAAAACACTAAAAATTTAAAAAGATTTAAAAAAAAAATAAAAAACAAACAAAAAATGAAATCAAGTAAAAATAAAAATAAAATTAAACAAAATAAGAACGAAATATAATAAAAAAAAAATTTAAATAATAAGATAAAGGAAAAAAGTAAAATAAAAACAAACAAAAAATTGCTGAAAGAAAAAAAAAAGCTAATGAATTAACAGAAAATAGTTTGAAATTATTTGAGAGTATCTTGGTTTATATAGGCGCAGACAACAACACCCTTAGGGCGAAAATTGTAAAACAAATTACAGCTAAAAATATCTAGATTACTAGAAAAGGAATCCCTGGATAACTGGGTCTCAGACAAAAGTAAAATTAGATGATCAACAGATATTCAGTACAAATGTCGAATATTTGACTTCGAAATTTTTTTTTCAGGAATAGATATCAAAAATCTTCCTTATATATTTTTTTTAGCTATACCTTTCCTCTAGAGTTACTGAAATTTTGGTCCAATTCGTAAAATTGACAAAAGAATTGAATAAAAAATGGTAATGTATACTTATTTCGAACATTAAGGAAAATTTTTGTCAACGTATTTTGTAGAATGACCAATCTGATCAAAATTTTCAAAAACTTTATTGGAAGGGTACATTCAAAACACTGAAAGATAGTTTATTTTAATATTTATCATTGAAAAAAGTTCTGAAGTGAAATGTGGAACTAATTTTTTTTTTTTTTTTTTTTTTTTTGACATCAAAACTTTTTTACCTGCGATAGATGTCAAAAAAGTAGACATTGATGTCTTAGCAATATCCTGCCTATATAGTTTCTGAAAAGTTTGGCAGGAACGGTCAAGCGACTCAAATGTTATGTCAAAAAAAAGAATGATGGTGCATGAATCTCCGAGACCATAATAAATACAGATATTTTACTTTATTGATAGAATGCGTATCTCGCCCAATAATGTAGTTAGTGACAATGGTTTATTTTTGTATGTACAGTCGTCAACAGAAGTTCGTTCCTATAAAGCTGGAAATAAATATTTATATAAAATGGAGATCATTTCAGGTTCAGCCAATCGCAGTTCAATTAAGCCCCGCTGAATGTTTTTATTTTCTTTTTATTCAAAATAGAGCTTTTATGAAATGATCTCCATTTTATATAAATATTTATTTCCAGCCTAATAGGAACGAACTTCTGTTGACGACTGTACCTTCTATGGAATTATAGTCCACAATTAATATTCATAAAAACCGGATTCGAATAAACAGTTTCTATCCAATTTGTGGAATAACTTGCTTCAAGGAAACATTCCTAGCATTAAGTGTTCTCTGTTGAGCAAGTCATCCTTCAAAATGAAAACTCAGCATAAGAGTGATAGAAGACGACGTAAAACATAGTAAATTATTGATAAAAAGCAGAAAAAGTTAGTAATAGAATAGAGACCTTGAGGAATACCACTTTTTATAACCTTAAAGAATAAACGATGACAGTTTATAACAGCTGATACAGAATGACTGTAAAAGAAATGAGTGAGAGAAAGAAATAAATACTAAAAGATGGAAGTTTAGAAATCAAAGCAATGGTGTGTGTGTTTTTTTCTTTTTTCTTTTTTTAATACGACTTTAAAGAAATTAAGATTAAACCAGAAAACACTGATGATAGGAGAGTTTCACAAAACAGAGGTGGCAGGAAAGAAGGAGGCACCACAGAGATAAGCCTGAAGTTGCCTATGCCCACGTAAAACTGATGTGCAGACAATGCATATCTTGTGGTACGAGGATGCCGAAAAAGGTGGAGGTATACGTGTGGATCGTTTCCTCACGCATTTGCCGCTGTAGTACCTATAGAAAAGAGACAAGGAACCAACGTTACGTCGCAAAGATAAAGAGTCAAGAGAATTATAAAGAGAGGAACAGCTTATAAGTCTTTTAGGCTTTGACTCAACCTTATCCAAAAAAGGGGTGAAACATAAGCCACTCCAGATATGAGAACAGTACTCCATACAAGAGGGGATGAGACCTTTGTATAATTGAAGTAACTTCGAAGAAGAAAAAAAATTCTCGCAGTCTAAACAGAACTCCCAGCTTCTTTGAAGCAGCCCTAGCAACCATTGTGGTATGAGGTTTCCAACACATTATTTTGTTTATGTGAAGGTCAAGGATGTTTATATTGTCAACAGGAGAGATGGGAGAAACATTAAAAGAAATAGAAAAGTTAAGAGGCGTCTTTGAGAGGGGGATCTAGAGTAGTTGAATTTTTAAAGAGTTGAATTTCACAAGGTTGAGACCACCCCACTAGGAAATCCTATCCAGATCTGAAAGAATCGAATCGGAAAGATAAAGACTAGAGGCAACTTTAGGTGCAAAGGAAGGAACTGATTTGAAATGAGTAGAAGAATAGAGGGTTGAGACATCGGTATATGAATGGATAGGGTTAGATGAACAGATGAGATCATTAATGAAAAGTAAGAATAGAATAGGAGACAATACAGAACCCTGAGGAACATCACTATTGACAGAAAAGTAAGAAGTCGCTCCATCAACAATAGACAAGATAGAACGATTAAAAAGAAAGCTAGACATAAACAAGCAAAGAGAAAAAGGAAACCCAAAGGAGGGGAGTGACGCATGCTATCCCCGGTCAAACGCATTAGATATGTCAAGCACCACCACGCGTGTC
>SEYY01000930.1:466711-474211 GCA_009176605.1 Armadillidium nasatum
TTTTTGGCCAAATTTCAAAAATTCCCAAAGTTTGAGAGGCTATATCTCGCTTCAAACAAAGGGCATTTAAAAATGCACTAAATAAAAATTGTTGCCCTGTTCCTCTTCTAAACAATATTCTCAAAAAAAAAAAAAAAAAATAGGTAGCGTTTTTTTTTAAAATAACTTTTTTCTCCAGAAGGGTACGATTTTTGCAAATTTTTTTTCAAGTGCTTATAACTTTTTTCTAGACGTGATATCAAAAACCTATTCCCACCAATGTAAGAAATTGGGGCAAAGGTATTCAGCTAAATTTTCAGCTCATGTGGACCAGTGGTTTGATCCAGTTATTCATTTTTTTCAACTTTGGGTCCAAATAAGTTTCAAACCGTTATAGACTCAAAAAAATGCTCGAAATCAACTCAGAACTTCGTGAAAAAATTCACATACTTTGAAAATTTTAGCTTAATCAGTAAAATAATAAAAAAAAAATTTCAAACAAAATATAAGAAAATTAAGTTTTATTTTCTTTTCTGTTTCTTTTGACCGCTCCTTTTCTGCTGGTGAATGTTCATCTTTGTGTTTTGATTTTAGATACTCCAAAAAGATTTGGTTGAATTGAAATTTTTTTACTTGTAGCACCCGGAGGTTCTCTTCTAATTTTCTGACTGCAGATGTTAACATTTAGCTATTTCGAGCCTATCCTGAAACATTGTAAAGTATTCAAATACTGCAGAAGCTGATCTTTTAGCATTATTGACTGAAAGTATAAACAAAATAATAATTTTTAAATAATGCAGCTAAATGATACAAGTTTGATACATGGCAATAAAATAACAATGATGTATGTATAAATACAGGTTAAATTGATAATTTTATATCTTACATTTTTTCAAACTTTACCTTAGGGTCTTACTTAAGTAAACCTGTTGAATCACTATTATGAATTAGAATATTTTTTTTTTTAATTTTTGTACTTTCTTAAAACTTTAACTATACAAAACTAATTTTTTGATTTTTTTTTTGGAGAAAATGCATATAATCATTAATTTAAGTGAATGTTGGCTATTCTACTCCTTCCTTACAATTAAATAAACCTTATATCTAATTTTCTTAACCTTAAATTTCAGTGCTTTTGACCTCTTTACAAATTTTAGGAAACCCCGGCCAAATTTGGGTCACTCCGGCCCCGGCCAAATTCCAACCCCGGTCGGTCCCTATATATATATATATATATATATATATATATATATATATATATATATATATATATATATATATATATATATATATATATATATATATATATATATATATATATATATAGCCAGTAATACAGTATTACCTTCACACTTCACAGTTTCACATATTCCATTTGAAGTTAATAATTGGTAAGTTATTTTTTAGAAATAAAAGCTTTTGGGCTCTTTCATGTGAAAGTTTGGTTCGCTTTTCGTCGTAAATGAGGCCTGCTCCACTGAAAAGACGCTCACTAGCAACACTAGTTGAAGGACATGCTAAATAAGTCCTTGCCAGCTCAGCAAGAAAAGGGAAACTTTTGTAATTATCTCTCCACCAAACCAGTTGGTCTTTATCTGCCTCCAAACGTGGGAGTTTCAGATAATTTTCAAAAATTGATATTGTATCCTTTGACACTTCAGACTGTGATTCTTCATCGCTGCTGGAAGCTAGATCTTTCATTGATTTAGCAAGGCTTAAGCTAACAGATTGTTTCTTTTGTATCTGAGAGCTTTTGCTTTTTCTTGAAAGGCGTTATTTTAGCTGTTTCTATCATCTCATCGCATAAGCATCCTAATTTGATTTTAACATTCTGAGAAACAAGTGGTTTAAAAATTTTGTTTTATACCTAGGATCTAAAAAGGTTGCAGTTGTATAAGCATCATGATTTTCCAGGTTTTCAAATCTGTCGTTCATCTCCTTCATTAATGTTTCAGTCATCCTTGAAACTCCCTTAGACTTAAAAACATTTGTTAACACAACTTTCAATGTTGAAACAAGTGGTATCACATCTGACAAACATGATTCAGCTGAACTTATAGTCTTTGTTAATTCTTCAAATAATATAGTAATTTTTTACTATCCGCGGATGTGGATGCGGTTGCGAATATCTAATTGCGGATATCCGCAGTTGCGGATGCGGATATCCGGTCCACCTCATATATATATATATATATATATATATATATATATATATATATATATATATATATATATATATATATATATATATATATATATATATATATATATATATATATATATAGTAAGGAATGCGTTTTTGGGGAGTAACATATTTTGTCAAAGTCTCTAAATCTGGCAACCTGGCAGACCTCACGTTCTTTCTTGAGTTTTTTTTGACAGGCCCATACTCTTTCTGATCTCTTGGGGAGTGTTCAAGGCCATCCTGGAGTTGTGTATTTCCTCATGGAGGAGAGTAACCCCCTTTCCATAGAGGGTGGTAGCGCAGCCACAAATCCTCCTTTTTATCAGTCTCTTTCTTGACCCAATTTGAGGATTTGATTTCACCAGAAGGGATAGACACCATCTACCTCCTCCTTCAACTACCATCATCATCCCCTTCCTCCCCTAGAGGTGGTGGCGTACCCAATTTTTTAAGCCTCTTTCCATACCCCAATTGAGGGTTCAAACAAATCTCGGGGATATGCTCAACCCCTTATACATTTTCCTTCCCCCCCCCCCTTCTTAGGGTCTAATAATTTCTTCTCTGAAATTATTTTGGCGGAGTAGCCTACAACTCGTGGGGGGTCTTTCAAGGGTACTAACACCCATTACCTTTTAAAAACTGATTCTTAAGCTCTATATCACATACCTCTTTTTAGAGAATTCCTCTCAACTAACTCCCAGCTCACATCCCTTTCTTTTCCTTCTTGGAAGGTTTCCTTGACGTGCACGGAAACGCGTGACGCATAAGCCGTTTTTGAGTGCTGGAAGGCACAGAGCCTTCTCTTTTGTATGACCGAATACTCTCAGGGTCAATCAGATTACGTTCTGCAGTGACGTCATCATTTCTCAATCCTCGTAGTGTTGTTTCTTCTCTACCCTTATTTAATCATATGGTTTTCATCTCCACCATTTTGAATTTTGTACCATGTGGCTTCTCACATCATATATTTGTCAAAGTTTCAAATACTTATACGATAATCACATATGACATATCATCAGCCAATATCATTTCAAACGTAAATAATAAAAAACATTGGCCAGAGAAGGGTTCAAACGCTGATCCTCATGAGTGGAAATCCATAGCGTTACCACTAGGCTACGAGAGTTAGTAAATTATTCTTTTACGTAATGCACATAAATTTTGAAATATTTCTAAATTTTCATTTTCCTCAACATTTATTTATTCCATTTTAAACCACCTTACATTCTTTGCATTTACATTTTCTTTCACTATGCATAATTATTTATTCCAAAATATTTAATATATTCTAAAAAACACCTGTTTCCTTCAAAGACCTATAACTAAATTAATACGTTATTTTCTTTTTCTACTCATATTTTTTTTCAGGCAATACATTAAAACATAAATACATATACATACTATACCCATAATATATATATATATATATATATATATATATATATATATATATATATATATATATATATATATATATATATATATATATATATATATATATATATATATATATATATATATATATCTCACTCACTCACTCAAACATAATCATACATATATGTACATAAACTCACACAATACCACACATATACAAACGGTTATATAATATATATATATATATATATATATATATATATATATATATATATATTATATATATATATATATATATATATATATATATATATATATATATATATATATATATATATATATATATATATGCAAAAACACACACACACATTCATAAATAAGTACACATCACATACAAAAGTTCTCATCTCAAACATCAAACACCATGATACACTCTCAAATAATTTCAATTTTTCTCTATACCCCTCTCCCCCTCCCCGACTTATCATTTTTTTCAACAATTTACTATTTATTTTTCATCTTTCATTTCACATATTCTTTTGAGTGTTCAATTTCTTTGACAGTAGAGTTTCGAATACCACGAAACATTGTTTTTCTTGATTTTTCAAATTTTCAATTAATTAATTACTAATTAACCGTTATTATGTACATTTATTTAGCTTATATTCTATATCTCTGTAACTACAGATCCTATTTTGGTCAAATTAGCACAGTTAACACTTTATATAGCATAGATCAACTTGTAATTCTTAAATGTTCTTTATTTAATTAATTAATTAAATTATGTAATTTTTATTAATATAACATAATATTTTGTCACGACGTCGCTTCCCAAAATTTTGCTTCCAGATGTTGCTTTCCACTAAAAGTGATTTTTTGAAATGCACAAAACTGTTCTTACATTTATTTTCATGCCATTTGGTTTGTTTTCTTAAATAGTTTATTTTTATCTTAATCCCTAATTTAATATATTAGTAACATATTAAGATGGTAACCGAGGTACATGATCATATATATATATATATATATATATATATATATATATATATATATATATATATATATATATATATATATATATATATATATATATATATATATATATATATATATATATATATATATATATATATATATGTTAATTGTGGTGTTCCTCAGGGTTCTGTTCTATCCCCAACTTTATTCTACCTTTTTTTCTACGACCTCCTCAGTTGTACTTCTAATTCTGTTCATTCTTAAGCAGACGAAACAACTTCCCATTCTTCTACGCATTTCAAATCTGCTCCCAATTTTGTTTCTCGTCTTTAAGTTTCCGATTCAATTCTTGCCAATATGGATTGGATTTCCCGGTGGCACCAACGCAACCTTGTGAAATTCAACTCTTTGAAAACTCAACTTCACATCTCTCTCAAAAACACCTCCCAAACTTCCTAACTCCTTCGACGGCTCTCCCGTTTCATCTGTGAACAACATAAAAATCCTTAGTGTGAACGTAAACAATAAATTATCTTGGGAACATCATATCATAAAGGTTGCTAAAGTGGCCTCTAAAAAGCTGGGAGTTCTGTTCAGATTGCGAAACAAATTTTTTTCTAAACAATTACTACAATTATATAAGGGTCTTATCCGACATTTGGGTGGGGGGAAGTTCCATTTCCTCCCTTCTTTTGGATAAGGTTGAGTCTAAGGCTAAATAAACTTTTCCCTACTTTCAAACTCCTTTGACTCTCATTTTCTGCGAGGCGACGTTGGCGCCCTCTCTCTTTCTATAGGAACTACAACGGATGGTACTCAAGGGAGTTGACCTCTCGCATTTCACCACCATTGGGTCGATCTCGCAGTTCAAGCTTGCACATTAACTTTGTAATAGTACAACAAACTCAAGGCTTGCACGCTGTGGTACCTCCTCCTATCCGGCCAGCTCTGTTCTGTAGAACTCTCTTTTCTTTCCGTTTTTCCTGTTGTATTTTTTAAAAAAAAAAAATCTCTAAATGCTCTGTCTGCGCCTTCCTGATGGATCTACGTTAGGTTCGAGATTGGTGTGTGTGTTTGTCCTTTAATTTATGCCCCCTCCTTGAAATGGGCTCTGCCCGTGAGTGATGGTAATATATATATATATATATATATATATATATATATATATATATATATATATATATATATATATATATATATATATATATATATATATATATATATATATATATATATATATATATATATATATATATATATATATATATATATATATATATATATATATATATATATATATATATATATATATATATATATATATATATATATATATATATATATATATATATATATTCCGTGGGAGGAGACCTTCGGAGTGTGTCGAGCGCATTACTAAATTGATTCTTTATGACATGGAGGAGTACATTTCACATTATTTCCCTTCTACTAATTTTAAAGAACCTTGGTTTAACTCTGCTTTTTTTCGTGCTATTCGCCGCAGGGATGCTGCCTTCATGGATTACTATCGTCTTCAAACTACAGAAACTTATTCAAATTATATTTCATCCCAGAATTTTGCAAAATCTATCCTCCGAAACACCACAAACTCGTTTTCTTTGTTGAAAATACAATAATAATTCTGGTTCTTCTTCATGCCCTTCTTGCATTTTGGAAAAAAAATGTCAACTTTAACTTTGCTTCTTCCTCTTTCTCTCCTCTAGTATCTCCCGACGGCTCAACTGCCGTTTTGCATACATCTTAAGCTGAATTCTTCTCTCAAACTATTGCCTCTAATTTAGCCTTAGACGACTCCGGAGCGATTCCTACTTCTTCAACTCCTTCCAACTTATTTATGTCCACAATTAAAATTTCTACTAAAGATGTAATTCCTGCTCTCTAGGAGTTTAACACTAAGAAGACGTACGGTCTTGATGATATCCCTCCTGTGGTTCTCAAAACTTCTGTTTCAGAGATTACATTCTGCCTTGGTAAACTATTTCGTCTCTGTCTTTTAACTTCAACTTTCCATTCTTGCTGGAAACGTGCGCTCACTCAGCCTGTTCCGAAGGAGGAGGACCCCTCTCAACCCACCAACTACCGTCCAATTTCTTTAATCTCCATTCTTCCTAAAGTTTTTAAATTTATTCTTAACAGGAAGATTTGGAAACATCTCAATTCTTCTAATCTTATCTCAGAACGCTAGTATGACTTTCGTATGAAACGCTCTACTGGTGATCTTCTTTCCCTTCTCTCTGACTCTTGGACTTCCGCTCTACAGCATTTCGATGAATCTTTTGCTATCGCGCTGGACATTTCGAAAGCCTTTGACAGGGTCTGGTACAAATCTTTGATTTCTAAACTTCACTCTTTAGGAGTATATCCTTCTGTCTGTGATCTTCTCTTTGATTTTCTTTGCGGTCGTTCTATAGCTGTCCTATCCCCAACACTTTTCCCACTTTTCATTAATGATCTTCTTTTATTACTTAATACCTATCCACTCCTCTGCTAATGACTCCATCCTTCATTAATCCTTTTAGTTTAAAGGCGTCCCTCCTAGCAACAGTCAATTTGACGATAGAATGTTGGTCTTTTAGCAACTGACTTATGATCTTTCTCGTACTCCAAATTGAGACAGAGAAAACATAGTTTTTTCAATGGCTCAAAAATTCAGTTCCCCCATATCTCTACTCAAAAATTCAGTTCCCCCATATCTCTACTCGACACAAACTTCTACAAAACTATAACATCTTCTTCGAAAACAAACAACTCAAACCTTCATCTTTCCTTAATATTCTCGGTGTTTCTTTCTCTCGTGATCTTTCTTAAAAGGATCACATTAATTCTTTTTCTAACAAGCTTCTAAGAGGTTGAGTGTTCAGATGTGTATTCGTGATTTCTTTACGCCACCCAGTTGCTTTCTCTATATAGGGGTGTTGTTCGCCCCTGTATGAAGTATGTCACACACATCTGGGGTGGTTAAACTC
>SEYY01000930.1:476711-494211 GCA_009176605.1 Armadillidium nasatum
CAAATGTTCGTGTGCCGTGCATCTACTAAAATAATATATTAAAAATTAAAAAATATATTCATAATTATTATAATAATAAAATTAAAAGAATAGGCTTATATATCGATTGTATCGATATAAAAAAAATTACGATGTTGGTCAAACAGTCGACACATTTTTTTTCACATGTGTCCAAAACGTCGACATGTTGAAATTGAAAGGAAAACGATAGACAGATTTTTTTCAAAAGTGTCGACGATTTGACCTGTCGACGATTTTTCCTGTTGACGATTTGGGTATAGCACCAAGATGAATAACCATATGTATTTCAATACTGTTAGACGTAATAGATTTGAAAACCAAAAGTAAATTAGAATACAATATAAAAACATAGGGCATACATATTATATACTGTAATAATTTAAAAATTCCTTATAATTAAGAATTGTATTTTACTGCATATCGGGCCAGAGCCCGAATACTTAAAAGAAAAAGGTTGGATAGACCGGATATCCGGCATATCTCTAGCTGATATTGCAATATTAATAGAAACTGTAATACAACAGCATATAGTTAATCATTAGTCATTAGGAAATCAAACATTAAAAAACGCATCAACTAAAATATTGACGTTTGAATTATATGTCCTTAAATTGCAATAATACCCTGATAAATTTAAGCTGTGATAACTTGAAAATTTGAAGCGATAAGGCATTTTGTAATATATTTTCTGATTCAGAATAAAAAATACGACACAGAAAGCACACTCCCTATATCAAGATCCGAAAATTGTGCTGACTAGTGTTTTTTTTTTAGGTCTTCTACATAGTTGTTAAATTTTTGGAGAAATTCATTCAATGAAAAATCTTCCCTTAGCAATAACAATAACAATAATAATGTTCTACGCTTTCTTCTTTCTTTGTGGAGCTGAAACTCTTGCTCTTGCAGTTATCGATTCAATTTCCCTCTTCTGGCGCAATAACATTTTCTACGCTCCTTTCTTTTTTAATATGTAGAGTCCAGAAGACAGCAATTGTATTTAATTTCATTAATTTCATTTAATACTTTATTTGACCAATTTTCATATCAAAATTTATAAATTTTTTTTACCAATGTTATTTTCGTTGTTAATTTTGTATATATTTTTATATTTTTGGTAAGACAAAAACATTTTTTTTAGCAAAGTTTTCTACTGGGCACACTGCCAATTAATTCACTTTTCTAACTTTTTTTTTAAAATTACCGTGTGTTAGAAGTGTTTTGCAAAAATGTGATATTATATATATATATATATATATATATATATATATATATATATATAATATATAATATATATATATATATATATATATATATATATATATATATATATATATATATATATATATATATATATATATATATAGGGACCGACCGGGGCTGGAATTTGGCCGGGGCCGGGGCTATGGCTGGGGTTTCCTAAAATTTGTAAAGAGGTCAAAAGCACTGAAATTTTAGGTTAAGAAAATTAGATATAAGGATTATTTAATTGTAAGGAAGGAGTAGAATAAACAACATTCACTTAAATTAATGATTATATGCATTTTCTCTAAAAAAAAAAATCAGAAAATTACAGTTTTGTATATTTAAAGTTTAAAAAGAGTACAAAAATTAAAAAAAAAAATTATTCTAATTCATAATAGTGATTTAACACGTTTACCTAGGTAAGACCCAAAGGTAAAGTTTGAAAAAATGTAAGATATAAAATTATCAATTGAACCTGTATATATACATATCATTGTTATTTTATTGCTATGTATCAAACTTGTATCATTTAGCTCCATTATTTAAAAATTATTATTTTGTTTATACTTTCAGTCAATATGGCTAAAAGATCAGCTTATGCAGTATTTGAATACTTTACAATGTTTCAGGATAGGCTCGAAATAGCTAAATGTAACATCTGCAGTCAGAAAATTAGAAGAGAACCTCCGGGTGCTACAAGTAAAAAAAATTTCAACCAAATCTTTTTGGAGTATCTAAAATCAAAACACAAAGATTAACATTCACTAGTAGAAAAGGAGCGGTCAAAAGAAACAGAAAAGAAAAAAAATCTTAATTTTCTTATATTTTGTTTGAAATTTTTTTTTATTATTTGACTGATTGAGCTGAAATTTTCAAAGTATGTGAATTTTTTCACGAAGTTCTGAGTTGATTTCGAGCATTTTTTTGAGTCTTTAACGGTTTGAAACTTTTTTGGATCCAAAGTTGAAAAAACTGAATAACTGGGTCAAACCACTGGTCCACATGAGCTGAAAATTTAACTGAATACCTTTGCCCCAATTTCTTGCCTTGGTGGGAATAGATTTTTGATATCACGTCTAGAAAAAAGTTATAAGCACTTGAAAAATTTTTTGCAAAAATCGTACTCTTCTGGAGGAAAAAATTTATTTAAAAACAAACGCTACCTACTATTTTTTTTTATTTGTGAATATTGTTTAGAAGAGGAACAGGGCAACAATTTTTATTTAGTGCATTTTTAAATGCCCTTTGTTTGAAGCGAGATATAGCCTCTCAAACTTGGGGAATTTTTGAAATTTGGACAAAAATGGACCTTTTTGAAGGCTATATCTCAAAACCAACGAATCTCATCGAACAAAGTACATAGAGGAATTTGTAGCCCCACCCCTCCTCTATACACACCAAAAATAGGAAATGTTATAGTTGTATTTTATTAAAAAAAGATTTTGTCTGAAAACGTGGATTTTTTTAGTTCAAAAATTTTTTTTTCCATAGTTGGTCAGTTTTTGGCTTATAACATTTTTTTCTATAACTCTGGAAACAAAAGTCTATTAGAGGCTTTTGTAGCCCATATAATTTTGAATAAATAGTCCAACTTTCAGCTCATTCTAAAAAGTGGTTTGGCACCGCCATTCTATTGAAAAAGGGTAAAATTTCCACAAAAAAAAATTTTTTTTTTTTTAACCGTAATAGACTCGGAAAAACGCAAGAAATGGACTTTTCTTACCGGTAAAAAATGTATATATATACACTGAGATTCAGCAGAATCTGCTGAAAATTTAAAAAAATTTTTTTTTTTTTTTTGTATAATTTGCCATTTTAACCCCGGCCGGCAACCCCGGTTTTCTCTGATTTTTAGCCGGGGCCGGGGCCGGGGTCAGTAAAAATGGCCGGGTTTGGCCGGGGCCGGGGCCCCGGTCGGTTCATATATATATATATATATATATATATATATATATATATATATATATATATATATATATATATATATATATATATATATATATATATATATATATATATATACTCCTATGTGTGTATATATATATATATATATATATATATATATATATATATATATATATATATATATATATATATATATATATATATATATATATATATATATATATATATATATATATATATATATATATATATATATATATATATATATATATATATATATATATATATATATATATATATATATATATATATATATATATATATATATATATATATATATATATATATATATATATATATATATATATATATATATATATATATATATATATATATATATATATATATATATATATATATATATATATATATATATATATATATATATATATATATATATATATATATATATATATATATATATATATATATATATATATATATATATATATATATATATATATATATATATATATATATATATAATAATATAAGGGGTTTGATAGATTATATATGTATTAGGAAGAAGATAAGGGATAGATTATTAGACGTGAATGTGCTTTGGGGATCTTCTAGAGGAATTTCAGATAATTTTTTGGTGCTAGCCAAAATTAGAGTGAAATGGGGATGGAGAAAGATTGGTAGAAAGTGCAAGGAATGTATGTGGGGTGAGGAGGGTGGGAGGAAAGTGTAAAAGAAAGGGAAGTGAATGGTGGTGCGAAGAAGTGAATATAGTAGTAAAGGAAAAAAAGGAAGCGTTTGAAAAATATTTGAGTACAAAAAGTTTAGAAGATTGGGAATCATATACGGTAAAGAAGAGGATAGCCAAACGGGAGGTAAGGAGGGCGAAAGAAAGAGCAGATGAGAAATGGGGTAATAAGATAGCTGAGAGTTTTAGAGAAAGGAATAAGATGTTTTGGAAGGAGGTGAATAAGGTTAGGAATAAGAGAGAGGTATTGAGAGATGGAGTAAAAGGGTTAGATGGAGAAATAAGACAGATGGAAAGTGAAATTAGAGATAGATGGGAAGAGTATTTTGGTAAGCTCTTGAATGTGAATGAGGTAAGGAGGGAAGTTGAGGTGTTGGAGAGAGAAAGGGGTAGATTGATACAGGAGGTTGATGGTGGGATTTCGATAGAAGAAATAGGTAAAGCTCTGAAGAAAGTGAAGAGAGGTAAAGAAACAAGTTTAGATGGGATAAGTGGAGAGATGTTAGTAGAAGGGGGGGGGGGTAAGTGTAGTAAATTGGTTAGTGAGGTTATTTAATTTATGTTGGGTAATGGGGAAGGTGCCACAAGATTGGCAAGATGCTTGTATAGTTCCATTATTTAAGGGAAAGAGGATAAATTTGAGTGTGGGAGCAATAGGGGTATAAGTTTGCTTAGTATAGTGGGTAAAGTGTATGGTAGAATATTATTGAATAAGATAGGGATTAATGAAATGTTATGAGAAGAACAAGGAGGTTTTAGAGAAGGAAGAGGGTGTATGGATCAGGTTTTTACTTTAAGAATGATTGAAGAAAAAAAAAGAGAAAAAATGGAAGGATGTGTACATGTGTTTTATGGACTTAGAGAAAGCATATGATAGGGTGGATAGGAATAAACTATGGGAGGTTTTGAGGGAGTATGAAATTGAGGAGAAAGTAATTGAGGGCATTAGATCACTTTATAGGAATAGTAGAGCGTGTGTGAGAATAAATAGAATGGAAACGGCTTTTTTTGAGGTGAATAATGGATTGAGACATCAGGGTTGTGTTATGTCTCCTGGTTTATTTAATTTATTTATAGAAAAGTGGTGAGGATGATGGAAAGAGAGGGTAAAGGGGTGAGAATGAGGGATCAACAAGATATATGGAATGTGAATGTGTTATTAAATGCGGATGATGTTGTACTTTTGTCTGAGTCACAAGAAGGTTTGAAAGTTTTGGTGGATGAGTTTGTAAAATGTTGTGATAAGTTAGGCTTAAGAGTGAACGCAGGAAAGAGTAAAGTGTTATGGATGAAAAATGGGGAGAGTGTAGATAGGGTTGTAGGTGGGGGAGATGAATTGCTAATTAAGGTGAGGAGGGAGAGATTTTAATGGGTTAATTCTTTTAAATATCTGGGTGTGAATTCTGAGGGGGGTGATGTTTGTGAGGGAGATGAAGTAGAATATAGAATAAGAGAAGGGGAGAAGGTGTTAGGAGGCTTGAGGGATATTTGGAAGAGAGGAAGATTGTCGAGAGAAGTGAAGAAGAAATTGTTTGAGGGATGCTGTATTCCGGTTATGTATGGTAGCGAGGTGTGGCGGTTAAATGCGAGAAAAAGAAAAAAGGTAGAGGTTTTGGAAATGAAAGATCTGAGAGTAGAATGTGGTGTTAAGTAGAAGGGATAGAGTTAGGAATGTGAGAATAAAGGAGCAATGTGCTTGGGGAAAGGGTATGATTGAGAGAGCTGAGCAGAGCATGCTGAGGTTTTTTGGGCATGTTTGTAGGATGAATGATGAGAGATTAGCTAAAAATGTGTTTATATCGGAAGTTGAAGGTGTAAGAGGGAGGGGGAGACCTAGGGGAGGTTGGATAAGTGGGGTCAATGAGTTATTGAGGGATAGAGGGTTAGGATGGGAGGAGGGCTTGCGGTTGACGAAGGAAAAGATTGGTGAGGGGATGAATGCTGTAAAGTTGTGACTTGTGGTAGTCAACACCCCACGTTTGTGGGAAAAGTTGAGTAAAAAAAAAAATATATATATATATATATATATATATATATATATATATATATATATATATATATATATATATATATATATATATATATATATATATATATATATATATATATATATATATATATATATATATATATGATGATGATGATTAGCTAAAAATGTGTTTATATCGGAAGTTGAAGGTGTAAGAGGGAGGGGGAGACCTAGGGGAGGTTGGATAAGTGGGGTCAATGAGTTATTGAGGGATAGGGGGTTAGGATGGGAGGAGGGCTTGCGGTTGACGGAGGAAAAGATTGGTGAGGGGATGAATGCTGTAAAGTTGTGACTTGTGGTAGTCAACACCCCACGTTTGTGGGAAAAGTTGAGTATATATATATATATATATATATATATATATATATATATATATATATATATATATATATATATATATATATATATATATATATATATATATATATATATATATTATTTTTTATTTATACAATGCACCATATCCCGCATGATGCAGGGTGGTGTCGATTGCAGAAAATTTAACATTCCTGCAATATATATATATATATATATATATATATATATATATATATATATATATATATATATATATATATATATATATATATATATATATATATATATATATATATATGCGTGTGTGTGCTTTGATATCCAAATAAACAGAAAGGTGAAAACAATGAAGTCACCAAGCCAAAGTAGTTTAATAAAGTTAACAAAAACACAACACCTATTTAAAAAGAGTTTGTGAATAATATATATATATATACTTTATATATATATATATATATATATATATATATATATATATATATATATATATATATATATATATATATATATATATATATATAAAAGGAAATATTTTAGAAATTTAATTGAAATCTGTTAATACGCAATTCCAAATGAGATAAATAGGAAGGATCTAATTAGACCCTCAACCATGCTCTTCATAGCAATTAAAAAGGTAAAAATACATTTTCAAATAAGTATAGAATTTTTTAATTTGGACCACAAAACTGCAAAGATTTGAGTAGAGCTGGAGGAATAAAAAAATATTGGGTGGAATAGAAAAAAATTTTTTACTGCAAAGAAATGTCTGGAGCGAAGCAATTTTAAAATGGTTGAGCCGAAGTCGTTAATGATGAATTAGGAAATGGTGTCGGAAAACAAACAGGCTCCTTAGTCGTGGAATCAAGTTGATCAACAAAATGAAAAAAAAAACCACCGTCCAATCAAGAGGACTACAAAGTATAAGTAATTAAGGTTGTAACTGGTTGAAAATGTTCCTAAATTTAATGAAATTTCTTCACGTGAACTGCTACAGGAATAAGTATCCACTTCACTATATGAAAAGATGATATATATATATATATATATATATATATATATATATATATATATATATATATATATATATATATATATATATATATATATATATATATATATATATATATATATATATATGAAAAAGCAAGGACTCGATGTATTTTGCACTACAAAAATTCCGATTGCAAGAATTTATATTGTAATATGGAAAAATAGACAATTAATAAATCGAATAAACTTACCACAACCACTACCCAATTTATTTTCACAGTAATCTTAAGCATTATTTTGCAATATATATATATATATATATATATATATATATATATATATATATATATATATATATATATATATATATATATATATATATATATATATATATATATATATATATATCATGTGCCTTTTCCTGCCCTCCCCATGTTCAATACGAGATGGAAATTGATTTTTTTTTTTCCTTTTTTTTTTTTTTTTTTTTTAAATTTCGACACGTATTTTAATAATCAGAAGGCGACAAGAAAAAAATTTTTTAAAAAATTATTTTCTCTTCAGACTTAATAAAAATATAGTACAAGCAGAAACTTCTTTGGAGAGGTTATATGTTATTATTCTATTAAATTATTAAGTAAATGTGTAAAAAAAAATTTTATCAAAATTTTACGTCATTTTTCTCTCCTAAGAGCTGTAGCAACTGACCGCTGCCCAATCGGTCTGTATCGTATGTATCGTAAAAACAGTCCTATATATATTATATATATATATATATATATATATATATATATATATATATATATATATATATATATATATATATATATATATATATATATATATATATATATATATATATATATATATATATATATATATATATATATATATATATATATATATATATATATATATATATATATATATATATATATACGCAAAAGCTTCCGAGGTTCCAAAAGACTTAATAAACTAATTCGTCTATTCCAATGAACTTCTACCTTTTATTTTTTTTAGAAGAGTTTCCTCATTTACCCTGCGTGGAAAATAGAGAACGTCTCTTCAATCTTATATTTATCGTTCAAATAATCTGATATTTCCAAAGTTTTTGAATCTGTCTTTAACAAGTTATGTAAATATTAATTTTTTCCTTTTGTCTTAAAGAGATACTTTGAAATTTTGTTAGGAAAGTTCAATTGGGACTCACTCCCTCTATAATGCTGGAAAATGACCTAAATAAGGATTATGAAGGTGACTGAAACCCATTTAAAGGGACTCTGCCCCCTCAATGTTAAGGTGTTGCAACATTCGTAACATTTCAATGAAACATAGAAATAAAACCTTCTAAAAAAGAAAATGACTTCGCAATACTTAAAAACGAGGCTAAGGAAAGTGCTTGGGCTGGCAATGTTGAGTGCAACACTTATTACTGGCAGTATTGCAGCAATACTATATATATATATATATATATATATATATATATATATATATATATATATATATATATATATATATATATATATATATATATATATATATATATATATATATATATATATATATATATATATATATATACTACACCATATCCCTTAAGATGCCGGGTGGCGTCGGCTACAGAAACTTCATATTATTGCATATTGTCATTTAGAAGTAAATGAAAATTTTAAGAATTGAAGAAATTACTTTAAAATTTTTATTGAATTTAACCTTTGAAATTAAGTCAATAATATAAGGTAAATCAAATTAATATTTTATCAAAATTCAAGAAGAGCAACAAAATTTTCGAACCAGGTCTTTTAAGTAATTTTAAATATAAATCAACAGTAAAGTATCAGAATTTTTAATTATGTTTTTGAATCACTTTTAGCGAACAAGTGCATTGGAAATTGGAAATAATTGGTAATTCAAGATAACATCTGGTTGTTAAAGGATTGGGATTTCGACGCAGTCAGGACAAATGGACAATTATTCTTCGTATGGTTTTAAAGGCTGGGAAATTTTTTTACCAGTATTTTCGTCCCACGTACGGTTTCAGGAATATATATATATATATATATATATATATATATATATATATATATATATATATATATATATATATATATATATATATATATATATATATATATATATATAGGGACCGACCGGGGCTGTAATTTTGCCGGGGCCGGGGTTGCCTAAAATTTGTAAAGAGGTCAAAAGCAATAAAATTTTAGGTTAAAATAATTAGATATGAAGTTAATTGAGGTTTATTTAATTATAACAAAGGCGTAGAATTGCCACCATTCACTTAAATTAATGATTATATGCATTTTCTCCGGAAAAATGTCAGAAAATTAAAGATTTTGTATAATAAAAAGTCCAAAAATTAAAAAAAAAATTTTTTGATTCATAATAGTGATTCAACAGCTTTACCTATAAATCCACAAAGTAAAGTTTGAAAAAATGTAAGATATAAAATTATCAATTTAACCTATATTTATACATATCATTGTTATATCATTGCTATGTATCAAACTTGAATCAATTAGCTACATTTAAAAATTTTTTTTTTTTTTATACTTTCAATCAATATGGTTAAAATATCAGCTTCAACAGTATGGAAGTACTTTACAATGTTTCAGGATAAGGTTGAAATAGCTACATATAACATCTGCAGTCAGAAAATTAGAAGGGGACCTCCGGGTGGTACAAGTAAAAATTTTTCAACCAAATCTTTATGGGGGCATTTTAAAATCAAAACACAAAAATGAACATTCACTTGCAGAAAAGGAGTAGTCAAAAGAAACAGAAAAAAAGAGAAAATTTTAAAAAAGCAAGAAGAAATATCTTAATTTTCTTATATTTTGTTTAACAAATTTTTTTTTATTATTTGACTGATCGAACTGAAATTTTCAGGGAATATGAATTTTTCTCAAAGTTCTGAGTTGATTTTCAGCATTTTTCTGAGTCTATAACGGTTTGAAAGTTATTTGGACACAAAGTTGAATAAAATGAATAACGGGGTCAAACCAATGTTCCACATGAGCTGAAAATTTAACTGAATAATCTTAGCCTCAATTTCTTGCATTGGTGAGAACAGATTTTTGATATCACATCTAGAAAAAAAGATATAAGCACTTGAAATTTTTTAAAAAAAAAAATAAATCGTACCCTTCCCGAGAAAAAATTTTTTTAAAAACACTTTACCTATTTTTTTTTTTATTTTTGGATATTGTTTAGAGGAGGGACAGGGCTACAATTTTTATTTAGTGCATTATTAAATGCTTTATGGTTGAAGCTAGATATAGCCTCTCAAACTTTGGAAATATTTGAAATTTGGTCAAAAATAAACCATACAGAAGAATTTGTAGCCCCATCCCTCCTCTATGCACCCTTCTAAAATAAGGAATGTTATAGTTATAGTTTTGTTTTAAATTTTATTGACCGAACAGGTGGATTTTTTTTCATTTTTTTTTTCTATAGTTGTTCGGTTTTGGGCTTATAACATTTTTTCTATATCTCTGGGAACAAATGTCTATTACATGTTTTCGTTGCCAATAGAATTATGAATATACATCCAAATTTCAAGTTATTCCGAAAAGTGGTTTGGCCCCGCCATTCATTTGAAAAGGGTCAAATTTCCCCTCAAAAATAACTTTTTAGCAGTTATAGACTCAGAAAAACGCTAGAAATGGATTTTTTTCACCAGGGAAAAAGCTATATACACTGAAAATTTCAAGAGAATCGGCTGAAAATTTAAAAAAAAAAATTTGGGATTGTCCCCTCATGTATAATTTGCCATTTTAACCCCGGCAGGCAAACCCTGGTTTTCCCTGATTTTTTGCCGGGGCCGGGGCCGGGGCCCCGGTTCTATATATATATATATATATATATATATATATATATATATATATATATATATATATATATATATATATATATATATATATATATATATATATATATATATATATATATATATATATATATATATATATAAAAAATCATAAATTTAGACATGGTTAACAAATAAAAAATGATGACTGTCTTGTCTGATGAGAAAATAAATTTTAAAAAAATGTATAATAAACACGAGACCTTTGGAACCGTAACTAAAGCTGTGTAGCAGCAATGTTTTCGGAAAGACCTGAGCACCGATGAGTTTCTATGATTAGAAAATCTTATGCTCCTCCTTCTCCAAAGTAGAATGGTTGACAGGCATACATACCCTCAAATCCTGTCTTCAAGTGTTTGTATACGAAACATATTTTTGCTTTTCACCGCGTTCATAATAGAAAAAGTCAGCTTAATACAGAAATGATGATTAGGAAGGAACAACTGCTTCATTTGCTTTCTCTGTAATGTCTTGGTATTCAAATAAAAGGGAGATATATTAAATGATGATGGGAAATATTTTCCAATGTTTTTACTCAATAGCTACAACCTGTAGTATTAAATCGACAGATTTTTTATCCAGTCTGTATTCTATTGTCCGTTCAAACATTTTAACCCAGAATTTTATTTTTATTTTGGCTCTCCACAATAGTAGCTTCTTAAAAAGTGCTAACCTTGTCTGTAAAGGTTAATATTTTCCTCTTTTCCTTCGATACTCTTTTTCATAAGTGTTCTAAGTTTGAGATTTATCAGCCAAGAATAAAACTTCACTGAATCAGGCTACATTAAAAGCAGGTCAGCCAAATTACTCTTTCTGATGCCAAAAATCTAAGGACTTTCTCCCTCAACTCATAAAACCTTACAGCACCTCGCTCTCGAGAATGCCACTTCACTTATATGTGTAGTACGAATTGCATATGAGTAAATTGCAAAGTATACCCACAATAGCGTTTGTTATAACAACCCATTTAACCTTTGGGCTTTAGAATCAGCTTTTTTCATGGGGTTTACCCTAAGTTGTACTAATGTTGCTATGCACAAAAAAAAAAAAAAAACTATCAAGTTTCGATGCTTTGTAAACGTGTCAAACCAAACAGTTCACTGCAATTCATTAGGAACTTTACATCGAAACGCCCCTGAAAAGACACCGGCTCTCTCACTCTCTTAGTTTTTTTTCCAATACATAATTTCTTTTACGAATGAATGAACAAAACGTGCAACTATGCTCGCAAGCAGACACTCGGTGTTTTTTTTAATCTACTACTTTTTTAACTTTTAAAGCATAGTCTGTCCAGATTTTGTTTTACAAGTTGTAAGAAAAATGCACCTTTATCTTCTCACAAGACAAAAGATGAGTTGATATATATATATATATATATATATATATATATATATATAATATATTATATTATATATTATATATATATATATATATATATATATATATATATATATATATATATATATATATATATATAGTGTAGTTTAGCTTTCATGGTGGATGGTTGTGTCTAGTGTGTTCTCCGTGTTGTGTTTGTTTTTTTTTTATCTTAAGCGTTTTAATTTGTTTTAGTGCATTTTAGTGTATCCGTTGTTTTTAAACGTTTATAATTAATTGTTAATCTACTGTGTATATTTGTTTTAGAAATTTTTTTGCGTTTTAAAATTTAGTATCTATAGTGGTTTAATTTACAACGGGATCAACTACTGATTGATAAAATTTAAGATAAGTTTTTAGTGAAAATTTTGTTTCTAAACAGAAATAGTTTTTAAGTTATTTAGTTCCATAATTGATTTTAACGTTTTAATATTTGTTTTTAACATAAGTATTATTTCGGTTTTTATTTTGTTTTGTTTGTCTGACCGTTTGCTCGTGTGATTGTTTGTGTTTGTGTTTTTAACGTTTTAATATTTGTTTTTAACATAAGCATTTTCAGTTTTTATTTTGTTTTGTTTGTCTCTTCGTTAGTCTGTCTATTTGCTCGTGTGATTGTTTGTGTTTGTCAGTTTGCTAGATTGGCTGTTTGTTTGTCTGTTTTGAACGCAAGTGTTTGTGAAGAATGGCTGGTGTGCGCAGACGTGGGTTCTCTGTACACTTCACCAACATCCGTGGCTTACGCTCTAACTTAGCTTCTGTGGAACACCATCTCTCTAATTCTCATCCTAACCTTTTACTCTTGTCTGAGACCCAGATATCAAAGAATTCCTCTCCTAACTTTTTTAATATATCTAACTATAACTTATTTCATAATTTCCGTTCTAAGGGTGGAGTTTGTGCCTATGTTAACACCAACACTCCGGTAACACGTCTTGTGAATCTTGAATCTCCTAACTTCGATGTTCTGTGGCTTAAAATCTTTCTTCCTACCACTTCAATAATCTTGTGCTTCTGCTACTGTTCTCCTAATAGAACAGATTTTTCTACCTTTTTTGAGTACCTAACTACTTCTCACGAGACTGTTACATCTTCGCATCCAAATACTGAGGTCCTCTATTTAGGGGATTTCAACGTACACAACACTGAATGGCTAGGTTCCTCTCATACCGATTCAGGGGGAGAGGAGGCCGAATCATTCAGCATTCTCAACGATCTGGAGCAACTGATTAAAGAACCAACACACATTCCAGATCGTCCCAACCAATTCTTGAACACTCTTGATTTATGTTTCACTACTAGTCCTTCTCTCTATAAATATGCTATCTTCGCACCTATTGGTAACTCTGACCACAATCTAATTTGTCTTAATTTTCATGCTTTCTCTCCAACTGCTCCACCCTGCCCTAAGCGTATCTTCTGGCACTTTGATCGAGCTGACTGGGGGGCTTTGCGTGGCTTCTACGCTAACTATTCCTGGAGTGACTGCTTTGTCTCTGGAGACGCTTCGGTCTCTGCCGATAAGGTGGGGGCCGTAATCGTTGATGGGATGAGCAGGTTCATTCCTTCTTCAACTAAATCCTTCTCTCCTCAAAATCCATGGTTCGATCGTGCTTGTTCTCGTGCCATTCAGGCTAGAGACATTGCGTATCGACAGTGGAAAAATTCTCCTTCTCCTATCACTCTAGCTAATTTTCATTCAGATCGGAATCGTTGCAGGGATATTCTTCGACGAGCAAAGCAGACTTTCACCAAACGAAGGTGTGCTGAGCTCCTAAATTCTCCTACTGAAAAATCTTTCTGGCCTCTTGCCAAAAACATCTCCAACAATTTCTGTAAATCTTCCTTTCCTCCTCTTATTCGCTCTGATGGTTCTGTTGCTAATACTCCAACTGAAAAGGCTAATCTCTTCGGCCTCCTATTCTCCTCTAATTCTACCCTGGACGACTCCGGCAATCCTCCTCCTAATACTTCTCCTCTCAGAGGTCCCATGCCTTTGCCTGTGATTTCATTTGACCAGGTGCATGGGCTTCTGAAGTCTATGAACGTTAGGAAGGCAAGCGGCCCGGATGGCATTCCTCCCCGAGTTTTAAGTGAGTGTGCCTCTGAGCTGGCTCCGTCCCTCGTTCAACTTTTCTCTCTATGCCTCAATACTAGTACTTTCCTTCAGTGTTGGAAGCGCGCAATAGTCCAACCTATTCCGAAGAAAGGTAGCCGCTCTGATCCTTCCAACTATCGCCCTATAGCTCTCACTTGTATTCTGTCTAAGATCTTTGAAACCCTTCTTAACTCTCACTTCTTAGATCATCTGGAATCTCATTCCCTTCTTTCTGATCATCAGTATGGCTTTCGTCGTTCGAGGTCTACTGGTGATATACTTTCCTATCTCACAGATCTACAGTCTTCTGCCCTTAGGGACCATGGGGAGACTTGCGTGGTGGCGCTTGACATATCTAAGGCGTTTGACCGGGTATGGCATGCGTCACTACTTTCCAAGCTCCCATCCTTTGGGTTTCCTCCTTCTCTTTGCTTACTTATGTCTAGTTTTCTTTCTAATCGTTCCATTTCGGCTGTTGTTGATGGAGCGACTTCTTCTTCCTTTCCTGTCAATAGTGGTGTTCCTCAGGGTTCTGTCTTGTCTCCTACTCTATTCTTACTTTTCATTAATGATCTTCTCAGCTGTTCATCTAACCCTATACATTCATATGCCGATGACTCAACCCTCCATTCTTCTACTCATTTCAAATCTGCTCCTTCCTTTGCATCTAGAGTTGCTTCTCGTCTACATCTTTCCGATTCCATTCTTGCAGATCTGGATAGAATTTCCCAGTGGGGTCGTCTCAACCTTGTGAAATTCAACTCTTTAAAAACTCAACTTCTAGAAATCTCTCTCTCAAAGACACCTCCTAACTTTTCTATTTCTTTCGATGGTTCTCCCGTCTCTCCTGTTGACAATATAAACATCCTTGGCCTTCACATAAACAAAAAATGTCTTGGAAACCTCATATCACAATGGTTGCTAGGGCGGCCCCAAAGAAGCTGGGAGTTCTGTTTAGACTGCGAGAATTTTTTTTCTTCCTCGCAGTTACTCCAATTATACAAGGGTCTCATCCGCCCTTGTATGGAGTACTGCTCTCATATCTGGGGTGGCTCAGGTTTCACCCGTCTTTTGGATAGGGTTGAGTCAAAGGCTAAAAGACTTATAAACTGTCCCGCTCTTTCTAATTCTCTTGATTCTTTATCTTTGCGACGTGATGTTGGTGCCTTGTCACTTTTCTATAGGTACTACAGTGGCAAATGCTCGAGGGAACTATCCACCCGTGTACCTCCACCTTTACGGCGTCCTCGCAGCACAAGGGGTGCAATGTCAGCGCATCAATTTTGCGTGGACATAGGCAACTCCAGGCTTGTCCGCTGTGGTGCCTCTTTCTTTCCTGCCACCTCTGTCTTGTGGAACTCTCTTCCATCTTCTGTATTTCCCTCTGCATTTAATCTCAATTTCTTTAAAGCCCGCGTCTGCGCCCACCTGAGAAATTTGCGTTAGGTGGGTACTGTAGGGGTGGTTTTTATTTTCTAGACTTTGTACTCTATTTACTTTCATTTTTATTCTTTTAACACCCCCTCCTTGAATAGGGCTTTGCCCGTGAGTGGTGGTGATGTGTTTAAAAAAAAAAAAAAAAAAAAAAAAAAAAAAAAAAATCAAAAAAAAAAAAATAATTTGGAATTTTAAATTCAGATTCAAAAATTGGGCAAACCATGTCCCGATATACAGAACTGAAAATATGAAAGTTACAGAAAGTGATAAAAATAGAAAAAGGAGAATTTTTTTTTTATTTTGCCAGTAAGTATAAGAACGTACGCAACGTTTAAATATAATACCAGAGATCTGGAACGAGAAAAAAAATGTGTAGAAAACTTAATCAAATAGCGCATTTTTAGAGACATTTGATATTCCATTTTTTGATATGCTGTTAACATACTATTAATGAAATTACCACAGTTTTCTGAACTATGAGATCCTAAAAATATCTGGATATCTAGCACAAATAAATACCATGCTGGCAACTCTGGTGGATTCTAATAATCTCTGATGTTGCTGTAAGTTACCACTTTTCTGATATAAGGATTAAAATGACAACTCTAAATTTTGGGTCACTTTTTTTTCAATACAAATTTTTTTCCACTGGTACTCTGAACTCCTTGTTCATCATTGGTCATTATTTTTACAAAGGTTTTCATAAGGCACAGTTTGATATGAAATTCGAAAGTACTTTTTATTAGTTTACCAGTGGAACATAATATAGATTATACCAACCAACTATGTGTTCCAATCTTTTAGGTCAGAATTTCACAACATAATGCCTGCCATTATGTTGTGAAATAGGTACAAGAAGACAATTTGAGGTATATCTCACCTATAGTTCTAGAATGAGGGAGATCACCTTACATCTCCACAAATACCTTTTTTCACTTGTTGACTGGGTATTAATTTCATTCAAAATAATAACTGTTGACTATTATATTTCTTTCAAACGGACAACATAAGTGCAATGGAATTAAAGGTTTTTTAAATTCCCATTTTCTATCATCGTGTCTTTTTTTATTGAGTAAAATGGTCATGTCTTATTTACTTCATGTATGAGTCCACTGATGCAAATACAAAAACAAGAATTATTTTCTTGTCTGAAAAAGGAAGCTAATTCTTCAATGCGAGAACGAACATATTCTCTATCCATTTGGCAACCTTAAGGTCCAAGTCTGCCGTGTCATGATCTTTAAAGAAAATCAGTGAATAAATCATGTGAAACTGGTTTCAAAGGTGAATCAATTTGCATATCAAATTTTTTATCTGTTTACCTTTGAGAAATCACAAGTCATGAGAATGAGCCTAACTCTAATATTTGACATGCTAGAACAATTACAGGTACAGATGCGGATCGGAATAGTCAAATAAGTAAAAATCACGGGGAAA
>SEYY01000930.1:499211-502142 GCA_009176605.1 Armadillidium nasatum
ATATATACAAGGGTCTGAATATTAGGTAATGTAAAAACAGGAATTAGAGATACAGAACAATAATTAGAGTGTTCCCCTTTTTTTTGTGACAAAGACTTTATGTCTGTACTCGAGAAATACAGAAACTGACAGGCAGAAACGAAACAACTTACCAGAACAGAGTAAAAGGTAAAATTAAAGAACCAGAGGAAAAATACCACCATAGTTTCTTAATTAATTAAATGCTAGGAAATAAAGTAACAATTACTGAAAAAGAACTGTGTGCATTAACGAAACACATGCAAATTTTATCTTTTTACATTAAATATCTCGGCAAATAAAAATCGAACTTTCTCTTAATTTTCTTTTAAAGGTTTTATTCTTTATATTTTATATCTAATTCAAAAGAAAAAATTATCCATTCAATATTCCTATTGTAATTAAAACACTTTTCAAATTCATAATTCATTAAAATTCGATTATTAAAGGTCGAAAATTTTTTCAAACTTCTACGACATAAAAATCAATCGCAAAATCCACATATAATTCTTGTGGTATGTTTTACATAAGTTTGATAGTCTTTTAAACTGAACAATACTATTACAAAAAAAAAAGTTAAGTCTTATGGTATTATAATTAAGTCTGCAATATTCGACAAGCTTGAACATAAGTCCACAATTTCATATCATATACGGTGTTTAGGAATTCCTGCAAGCTTAAAATTTTATTTGTTAAAGTAGGTGTGGGGGGGGGGGGGCACTAAATATAATACATAAACTAAGTTTTCAGCTAGAAATATTTCTTCCTTATAAATCGGCAATAGCTATATCGAATATCTAGAAAACTTCGTGTAAGAAACAAAGATACAAAAAAAAACTTTAAATACTCACGTCAAACGTTTAATATTCATTAAAATTAATGAAAATGAAAATTTCCAATAAAATGAAGTTATATAAATCCCTAAAAAAGATTACTACTCTTTCTACAAATTTATTTACAATTCACCATAATTTGTTTAATTCACACACACACACACACACACATATATATATATATATATATATATATATATATATATATATATATATATATATATATATATATATATATATATATATATATATATATATATATATATATATATATATATATATATATATAGGGTGGTTAAATTGTATGGGCCGATGTTGAATGTGAACCACACCTAAACGTCAAGTTTTTTACTGCATTTCATTTGACTTTTTTCAATTTCAGACTTACTCAATTTGAACCATGGAAAGAAAGATACACAATGTAAAGTAATTTGTGTTTTATTCAAAATCAACATCGGCCCTTAAAATTTAACCACTCTATTAGTTTAATAAAGGGTGGTTAAATTGTATGGGCCGATGTTGAATGTGAACCACACCTAAACGTCAAGTTTTTTACTGCATTTCATTTTACTTTTTTCAATTTCAGACTTACTCAATTTGAACCATGGAAAGATACACAATGTAAAGTAATTTGTGTTGTATTCAAAATCAACATCGGCCCTTAAAATTTAACCACCCTATATATATATATATATATATATATATATATATATATATATATATATATATATATATATATATATATATATATATATATATATATATATATATATATATATATATATATATATATATTACGAAAAACTAATAAATACTCAATTGAAAACTACTTTGAATATATCACGTGTTGATAATGAAAAATTGCAACTTATTAAACACGACAATGCAATGCATTGCAGCCTGAGAGAAAAGAAAAAAAAAAAAAAACAAGTGCATGAGATTGGCATAATAATGCTTTCACAATAATGGCTATCATATTTTGCATTTTTTTAAACATTTTTTTTTTTTTTTTTTTTTATTTTTTTTTATTATATTTATATATATATATATATATATATATATATATATATATATATATATATATATATATATATATATATATATATATATATATATATATATATATATATATATATATATATATATTATATATATATATATATATATATATATATATATATATATATATATATATATATATATATATATATATATATATATATATATATATATATATATATATATATATGGAAGGAAAATACAGAACACTTACGGGAAGGTAAAGAAAGCATTCCTCCTCCTGAGTCGAACCACCGCATGTTGCGAATACGAATAACGTAATCGACGCTTTACCTATGAGCTATACTCGAACCCCCAAAAAAGGTCGGTTCATTGATAATGAGGGAAAGACAGGGTGAAAACCTGATGATAATCCTTTGATGGGAGCTCCTGCGCTTAAAGTTGTTCTTAAATCGAACTTCTCATCGGTAAAGAGTAGAGTAAGTTGTTCAGAGTCGCAACATGTAGTAGTTCTACTCCGGAGAAGGAAAGTCTTCTTTACCTTCACGTAACTGTTCTAAATTTTCAAATTTACTGCATATATATATATATATATATATATATATATATATATATATATATATATATATATATATATATATATATATATATATATATATATATATATATATATATATATATATATATAAAAAATTTTTGTTTCTAAATTTTTAGTAAATGTAAATTTTATTATAATTTTAATAAAAATGATTTCTAAAATACGGTAAATTATATTGAGAATCGTAAGGAGTTTGTAGTTATCTATAAGCAATGCCTGGTATGCTAATTCTAGAAATACTTTATTCAATCTCATATATATATATATATATATATATATATATATATATATATATATATATATATATATATATATATATATATATATATATATATATATATATATATATATATATATATATATATGATTCACAGTACTTCTAATTTTATGAATACTTGACTTTTTATATGGGAATAGAAAATGTGCGTTTAAGATATGACTTACAAAGCAAAATATAACTTT
>SEYY01000931.1:0-21987 GCA_009176605.1 Armadillidium nasatum
CTCTCTCTCTCTCTCTCTCTCTCTCTCTCTCTCTCTCTCTCTCTCTCTCTCTGTCTCTGTGTGTGTATATATTATTATATATATATATATATATATATATATATATATATATATATATATATATATATATATATATATATATATATATATATATATATATATATATATATATATATATATATATATATATATATATATAAATCAGGAAAAAGATTTAAATTAAATATATGTGAAGAGTAAGTTTAACCTCTTAATATATTAGGGCAAACAAAAAATATATTTGAGCTAAAATACACTCTACTAAAATGAATATATAAGTATACTAAGTTAAATATTCCAATATATTTGAGCTAAAATACACTCTACTAAAATGAATATATAAGTATACTAAGTTAAATATTCCAATATATTTAAGCTAAAATACAAATTTTTTTAAGTTAATATATGGGTATGTTTAAGTAACTCTTCCGATATGATACGAGAAACATGTTTAAATATATTTATATTTAAAACATTCTAATATATCGATATATTGTTTTTAAACACTTTCTAGCTAGGTGCGTATTTAAATATTCAATATATTTAAAAATAATATATTTATATTACATTTAAATATACATTTCTCTCAGTGTATATATATTAGGGTGGGTCAACAAAATTTTTCCCAGAAACTAGAGTGTGCATGGATGTCAGGTGATGATGAAACAATAGGATTGTGCAACCCCCTACCACTCGCACAATATCCCCCAAAAAATTAGAAAAAAAATAAAAATGTCTTCTTTCTTTTAACATTAGCTCAGAGGCTGATAATAGGTATAAGACATATTCTTATATACACTCACATCAAAAACATACACAAATACCCTTCACAAACCCCTTTCTCCCTCAACTTTAAGAGAAAATGAAAAGGAAGTCTACAATATTTATAAATTACACCTATTTATTTTTTATTTTAGACTATATATATATATATATATATATATATATATATATATATATATATATATATATATATATATATATATTATATATATATATATATATATATATATATATATATATATATATATATATTAGGTATGATCATAAATATAAAAGTTTTTAACATACAAATTTCAAAAAATAAGCCAAAAAATGAGCAAACTTCTTAACATTTACCTTTTTATAAATCTAAGTAGTTATTGAGGCCAATGTTTTTTACTGTCAAATTCCTTATGTTCTTTTCAGGACTGTATTACATTTAAAATATAATCATGTCTGTTTTTTTTATATCCAATTCTTACTTGTGACGCTTGTATAACTACATTTACTGCATGCTCTAGACCCTGGCTGTGGCATGGAAACAAAACAGTGTTAATTGACTCATTTACAAATTGTTTTATTTTGTAAATTGTTAAATCCTTTAAAACAGATGGGTGGGTGACTGTTTCCTTTCCCAATCAATCATTTTTGAATTATCATCTGTATTAAAATTCAGTGTTTTAGGCAGTTCAAAAATTATTGCATTGGAATTCCTTGCTCTTGCTTGAATAATTTGCTGAACACCTAAATCTCTTATCTTTTTTTTTTTGTGTGTGTGTGTGTGTGTCCACCAACATCGTAAATAATACATATCAGGATGAGCAAAGTATGAGTTGTTTGTTAGTACATTCTCCATAATCATAACTGTTTTGTTGTCCACATCTTTAAGTAGGCATTTCAGGTACCAAAAATTATGTACACCATCAGTTGCCTTTGCAGGTGACTTTATCCAAAACTACCCTGGTGTGTAAACTTTCATTATTATATTTACTATATTTTGAATAGCTTTTCTTGGATGTTTTGTATAAATTTATAACCATAAGATCCTCTTTGCTCTTGTTAGCCGTCTTGCATGATGAAGGGTGCCAGGAGATTTCATGGCTAATGATGGAGATATATTCCTTGATTTCATACTAATACATATTTCCCACAAATATTTTTGGTTAGTAAAAAGTTTTTAATGATATCTTCAGGGATTTTTTCAAAGTTGCTGTTTATAAGTTCAAAATCAACTATCTCCAACTTAATTACATCTTTTTCAATTTTATTTCCAATAGTGCCTTTAAGAGTTTTTGGTCCTGATGTTTGTCCATCAATTGCCTCAAATATGTGTCTGAATGGAAGTTCATTTGCATGAAAAAGGCAATTTAACCACTGTATCAGTCTTTCCAAATATATTTCAATCAGTCTCAAAACTCCACTGACTCTTCCAGTGTTAACTCGAGTCCTATTGCAAAGAATAGCTTTAAAGGGAATCTTGCTATTAAAATCAATTAAGAAAGTTATTATTTCTTCAGTAATATATCAGGCCTTGGCAGAATCTGGTGTAACATGAGATATGAAAATATCATCTGGTTCTTTTATAAAAACAATTTTCTTCCAAATCAGTTCCATCTTTTTATTTAGTTTGACCTTCTTCCATAACATTAAAATTTAATCCTGTGTTGATTGAAGGGCCACATATTTCTACTGCTCGGGTACTGCTACTGCTACAACCAAAACCTCTGCCGAGACCTACAATAGATTCAACATTTAATCATTCCAATTTTCCTTGCGCCCTTCTTCACGCACCTGTTACTGCTTTATCAATTGTCTCAAGTTGATTTTTCCTTTGTTTTTGACTTAAAAAGGATTCACATTCAATAATAGCAATTCTAATTTTGAATCTATAAAAAAAAAATTTCCAGTTTTTTATCATAACAGTTTCATGTGCAAATGTCAAACATCTTATAATATGATTTTACTTAACTTTCAAACTCATACTTTCGCCTGTTTTGTGGGATCTTATTAGTTTTGAACCTGATTCTATGTCTATGAAGTCTTAAAAATATTCTATCAAGTGTTATAGTTGGAAAGGAAAATTTTCACCAGATGGATTCCACATCCCTTGCAACAATTCTATAATCATCTTTATCCATTACCGAACCTTTCGAAAGTACTTGCTCTCTATTGCTTTCAGCATCCCCACTTGTGCATATGTGTGTGTGAGAGAGAGAGTTTGTGTGCGAATATGTTGTATGCCTTACATAGCTAAAAACAGGAGATCAGGAGTAAATTGTATATGAGACACTTTGAGAATGATTTTAGAATCGAGAAAAAAATAAGTGTGGTAATGTGTGCAAAGGGGTATGGGGGTTGCACAACTTTAAAATTTTGCACACAGTATCAGACTGTGATACTAAAGCCTGTGCATAGTGTAGTTTTGACAAATTTAAAAATGGTATGTTTTGACCTACCCTATATATATATATATATATATATATATATATATATATATATATATATATATATATATATATATATATATATATATATATATATATATATATATATATATATATATATATATATATACTATTAGGTTGTCCAGAAAGTTCTTAGAATTTTTAATATGCATAAAGGGATATAAAGATTCTCTTCAATACTTTTTATTCTCTAAAATAAATTATTATTAATGACTTTTCCCTATCAGGCAATTTAAATATTCCATTAGCATAAAAGTTATCTAGGTGCATTTTGACCCCATCTAAATCATTATATATTTTTCCTTATTAATACAATGAATTCATTCCACTATCCCAATTAAACAATCATTTAGGTTTAATCAAGTCCCAATAAATCAATGGTTCAATAAAACAACTATTGAATTATTTCTAAGTAATGACTTATTACCATATTAACTGGCAAATTCACAATGTATTTCTTAAGCTGACTTCACTTGTGGTTCAAATCAAAAACATTTACTAAGCATTGTTTGCTTCAGGTTATTTGAAAATATTCAAACAATTATTTCCAATTTTTTATGAACCACTATTTTAATCAAAACTCTTTCTTAAAATATATCCAAGTATTTCTATTGATACTTTAAATCAAAACGATTTTGCGAAAATATTTCCAAGTGATGCCTACGTGTAGTTACAAGATAATATTCAAGTTTAATGCATATCACAATAGTTATTTAAATTATTACTAAGTAGAGTCCGTATCAGTTTAAACTGAATCCAACTATTAAATATTTATTTTCTGTAGATGTTAAATATTTATCATTCGGAAACTATGTTACATATTGCTAAACTATAACGAAGTCAAACTTAAATGTCCCAGATAACAGATATAAAGTTCCATCCAAATATTATCAAGTTAGGTTAACCTCTAAAACTCATCAAAGGTTCAAACAAACACAAAGAAAATTTTAATCTTTTTTTTTTTTTTTTTTTTTTTTTTTACATTAATAATACTTAAATTTCTCAATAAAAATATATAAAGTATTATTCTAATACACTGTTCTAATTATTCAATCAGGTTTTTTCAAAACAAATTCCACATAGACAGAGTTCAATTCAAATACATCCGAGATTAATCAAAAGACGTTTATAAATCCCATATTCCAATAGGCCAGATAGATTTTCAATACTATTCTCTTTCTCAAACTAGTTTTTTAATATATATTAAATTAAAAGATATCTCTCAATATTTATCAAAACACTCAAACAAGTAACTAAATGTATGGCAAAATAATTAAAATAGTCATCAACTATTTATCAAACACTCAAACAAGTAACTAAATGTATCAAAATAATTAAAATAGTCTTCAAATATTTATCAAAACACTCAAACAAGTAAATAAATGTATAGCAAAATAATTAAAATAGTCTTCAACTTTTTGTCAAACACTCAAACGAGTCAATAAATGTGTCAAAATAAGTAAAACAGACTTCAACTATTATTTGGTTACTCAAACGAGTAACGAAATACAGTATATCAAAATAATTAAAATAGTCTTCAACTATTTATCAAAACTCAAATGAGTGAAATGTGTGGCAACATAATTAAAAAAAGTCTTCAACAATTTATCAAACACTCAAACGAGTAACTAAATGTATCAAAATACTTAAAATAATCTTCAACTATTTATCAAACTAACTGAGTAACTGAAAGTTTCAAAATAATTAAAATAGTCTTTAACTATTTATCAAAACACTCAAATGAGTAAATGTATCAATCAAAATAATTAAAATAGGCTTCAACTATTTATCAAACACTCAAACGAGTAACCAAATATAACAAAATAATTAAAATAGTCTTCAACTATTTATCCAAACTCAAACGAGTAAATAAATATAAAAATTGAAATATTAACAATATTAACAACTTAAAGCTTTACTTGTATTACGATAACTTATACAAAATTTTGATTATATCAGGGCATGTTTTGGATACACTACTTAACTTATTGGCTTTATAAAAATGAATGATTCCTTTGTAAAATTTTCTAGTAATTAAGCTCACAAGAACGTTGGTCGATGTACCAAGTTTTATAATCAGTGTATTTTCTAGAACGGTATAATGGAGTGAAGACAATTGTTGAGTTCGAAAGAGCTCACCTCCTCACCATTGTCTGTGATAGATAGTGTATAGTATCTTTTTCATGTTCATTCATAAAAACATTTTTAAACAACAGATTTTACATATTATTTATATATTCCAGGAGCTGTAATAATATTTTTTTCATCTTTACAATTTCTAATAATTGATATTTGTAAAAACCTAACTAAGAAAAAATCGATTTTGACATTACCTATTTTGAAAGAGAACCCAAATTTGATTTCTCTATATTTTGTGAATACCCTGAATTGACCTTTTTATTAGTTCAGGTAATATAAAACTAATAATAATGTGATAAAACTAATTTAATAAACAAAGTGTGTAGTGTACAATAAATTTGATAATAATATTACTTTTAATAGATTGAAATTAAACTAAAATTTCGAAGGTAAAATAAAAAGGTGTGGAAGGTGAAGCAGAAGAGAAAAGATCACATAACCTTCGGAATAACCTACCTTGGTTATTCCATTCATAAGGTTAAAAATTATATATATATATATATATATATATATATATATATATATATATATATATATATATATATATATATATATATATATATATATATATATATATATATATATATATATATATATATATATATATATTTATTTTATATATTTTTTTTTTTTATTATATTATTTTTTACAGAACGCCATCACTCACGGGCAGAGCCCTTTTCAAGGAGGGGGCACACACACAGGGACAAAACTCATTCAAACACACACACACACACACGCCTATTGCACAGCCCTCAGGTGGGCGCAAACGGCAGTCTTAAAGATGGAAGATTAAATACAGGAGGAAAAATAGAAGATGGTAGAGAATTTCACAGAATATAGGTGGCTGGAAAGAAGGAGGTACCACAACGGGCTAGCCTGGGATTTCCTACGTCCACACAAAATTGATGCGAAAGCAGGGCACCCCTTGTGCAACGAGGACGACGCAACGGTGGAGGAATGCGAGAGGCCAATTCCCTCGAGCACCTGCCATTATAGTACCTGTGGAAAAGAGACAGCGCGCCAACGTCACGTCGCAGAGACAGAAGGTCAAGAGAGTTTGAAAGTAGGGGACAGTTTATTAATCTCTTAGCTTTTGACTCAACCCTATCCAGAAGAGAGGAGGAGCCGGAGCCCCCCCCCCCCCAAATGTGAGAACACTACTCCATACAAGGACGAATAAGACCCTTATATATTTGGAGTAACTGCTCAGAAGAAAAAAATTCACGCAATCTGAACAGAATTCCCAGCTTCTTAGAGGCGGTTTAACAACCATTGTGATATGTGGTTTCCAAGACAGTTTACTGTTTATGTTTAGACCAAGAATGTTAATGTTATTTGCAGGTGAGACGGGAGAGCCATCGAAGAGGATAGGAAAGTTAGGAGGTGTTTTTGAGAGGGAGATGTGAAGAAGTTGAGTTTTTAAAGAGTTGAATTTCACAAGGTTGCTATGACCCCACAGGGAAATTCCATCCAGATCGGCAAGAATAGATGAAAGTTGAAGACGAGAAGCAACTCTAGAAGCAAAAGAGGGAGCAGATTTTAAATGAATAGAAGAATGCAGAGTTGAGTCATCAGCATAAGAGTGAATAGAGTTAGAAGTGCAGTTGAGAAGATCGTTAATGAAAAGTAAGAATAAGGTTGGAGATAAAACAGAACCCTGAGGAACACCACAGTTGACAGAAAAGGAGGAAGAGGTCGCCTCATCTACAACTGCCGAAATGGAACGATCTGAGAGAAAACTAGACAAGAGTAAACAAAGAGAAGGAGGAAACCCAAAGGAAGGGAGCTTGGAGAGCAGCGACGCATGCCATACCCAGTCAAAAGCCTTGGATATGTCAAGCGCCACCACACAAGACTCCCCGAAGTCCCTAAGGGCAGAAGACCATAGATCAGTAAGACAGGAGAGTATGTCACCAGTTGACCTCGAGCGTCGAAAGCCATACTGGTGATCAGAGAGAAGAGAATGAGACTCCAAATGATCCAGGAAATGAGAGTTGAGGAGAGTTTCAAAAATTTTAGACAGAACACAAGTGAGAGCTATAGGACGATAGTTAGAAGGGTCAGAGCGACTACCTTTTTTCGGGATCGGCTGAACAAATGCAAATGATGGCATCCCTCCTGTTGCTCTCAAAACTTGTGCTTCCGAGATTGCACCCTGCCTTGGTAAACTTTTTCGTCTTTGTCTTTCTACTTCAACCTTCCCTTCTTGCTGGAAACGTGCGCTCATTTAGCCTGTGCTGAAGAAAGGAGACCCCTCTCAACCCTCTAACTATCGTTCCATTTAACCTCCGTTCTTTCTTAAGTTTTCGAATCTATCCTTAACAGGAAGATTTGGAAACATCTCAATTCTTCTAATCTTATCTTTGATGACCAATATGGCTTTCGTAAGAAACGCTCTACAGGTGATCTCCTTTCCCTTCTCCCTAACTCTTCCTCCTCCACCCTTAGGCATTTCCGTGAATCTTTTGCTGTTGCGCTAGACAAATGGAAAGCTTTCGATAGAGTCTGGCAAAAACCTTTGATTTCCATACTCCTCTCTCTGATTTCCTTCACGATTGTTCTATGCAGTTGTAGATGATCACCGCTCTTCCTTTAAATCTATTAATAATGGTGTCCCTCAAGGATCTGTCCTATCCCCAATACTTTACCTATTTTCATTAATGACCTTCTCCTATGCTGATGACTCCACCCTTCATTACTCTTTCCAAATTGAAAGGCACTCCTCCCAACAACAGTTACTAGACGCAACGAAGGTTGCTTTGGAGCAGCTGACCTCTGATCTATCTCGTATTTCAAATTGGGGTAGAGAGAACATGGTTGTTTTCAATACCACCAAAACTAAATTCCTGCATCTCTCTATTCGACACAATCTTATACACAACTATGATATCTTCTTCAAAAACACTCAACTAAGACTTTCATCTGTTCTTAATATTCTTGCTGTTTCTTTTTCTCGTGATCTTTCTTGGAAAGATCACATTACCTCTCTTTCTAAACAAGCTCTTAAGAGGTTGGGTGTTCTGAGGAGCCTACAGCATTTCTTTAATCCACCCCAGTTAATTGCTCTTTATAGGGGTGTTGTTCGCCCCTATATGGAGTAAGCCTCACACATCTGGGGTGGTTCCACTCACACAGCTCTCCTTGAGAAGGTGGAGTCTAGGGCTTTTCATCTTATTAACTCTCCTGCTGCCCACTAATTCTCTCCAGTCTCTTTATGCCCGTCGAATTGTTACATCACTCTCTATGCTATCGCTATTACAATGGACACTGCTCTTCTGAACTCTCTCGTCGCATACCTCCTCCACTAAGGTCTCGTGCGACTCGACATTCTACAGTCTCCTCCTTTCTCTGTTCAACTCTCTAACCCCAGACTTAACCGCTATGATCTGTCCTACATGTACTCTACTAATAAAGTCTAGAACAAACTCCCTTCTATTTTCCTCAACTTCCTATGACTTACACACCTTCAAACGTCGTGTATCAGGTCACGTCGGCCTTTATTTGACCAGGATCCCGTCTTTCCCACTAACTCTGGTGGAATTTTAGTAGGCTTCTGGCCTTTGCCCACCAGAGATGAAATATATATATATATATATATATATATATATATATATATATATATATATATATATATATATATATATATATATATATATATATATATATATATATATATATATACCTTTCAGAAGTCTATCTTCTCTTTTTGCTTTTAAAGCTGCAAACTTATCATTTTTTCCAATTTTGTTTTCTTCTAAAGTTTTTTTACGGTCTGGTAAAACTGCTGGATATTTTTTTTCCTGAACAATATATATATATATATATATATATATATATATATATATATATATATATATATATATATATATATATATATATATATATATATATATATATATATATATATATATATATATATATATATATATATATATATATATATATATATATATATATATATATATATATATATATATATATATATATATATATATATATATATATATATATATAATAATAATAATAATAATAATAATAATAATAATAATAATAATAATAATAATCAGAAAATACATTCACAAGTATATAAGTGGGGTGAATAGGAAAAGGTGCGCGTGCGTGCGTGTGTGTGTTCGTGTGCGTGCGTGTGTGTGTGTTCGTGTGCATGCGTGATGGGAAGGGAGGAGCAGGTTGTTGGATGTTAATGTACGGACCATTACTTGTTAGTTTTAAAAGTTTAAGGGGAATGATAAAAAGTGAGGGATAAGGTGAATGTAGTGGAGGTAGTGCGATGGGAAAGGTGGAAGATGAGGGAAAATTATATTAGAGGGATAAGTGGGGAGAGGTAAGAGGGAGTGAGGTAAGAGGGAGTGAGGTAAGAGGGAGTGAGGTAGAGGGAGTGGAGGAGAAAGAGTAAATTATAGGAATCGTTTGTGGAGGTTGCAAAAAGGATGTGTGGAGTGAAGAAAATAGGGAATGGTAGATGAAAGAGGAGTAAATGGTAGAATGAAGAGTTGGGGAATATGTGAATAGGAAGAAGGCCTTTAGCAAGTATTTGGATATGAAAGAGGATTGAGAATGGGAGCAGTATAGGAAGAAGTGTAGGAAAGGGAAAGGGAGGTTTAAGAGAGCAAAAAGGAGAGCAGAAAAGGAGTGGGGAAGAAGGTTAGCTATGATAAAACCCATCGAACTTCCTCCTATTCCTTGTCACACCCATGGGGTGGAACAAGGATTTGATCGAATTGGCTATGAAAACAGACATAAATATATTCTGAACGTCATAGAATCAAGGAAATCTATGCCAACTTTTGAATACAAAGATCAATGAAAGTAATTGTAAGATGTTTTGTAAAGGTAAGATACATATATTTGTATAACATTGTGTATCTAGCACTATGGTTTATTCAAAAATAAATTCAGTTTCTTTTCAATTGTATTCTTAACATTAAAGCCTGTTCAGTAATAAAAATTTCAATTTTTATCCTTTTTTTTTTTTTTTTTTTTTTTTTTTTTGGGGGGGGGAGGGGGAATAATATACATACATGGGGTAGGGGAAGTTGCATGTCTAAAATAATTAACAATGTCATATCCATACTGAACTCCGTACAGGGTGTGGAATTAAGATACCAAATTTCGACCCTTCCTAAATATATATATATATATATATATATATATATATATATATATATATATATATATATATATATATATATATATATATATATATATATATATATATATATATATATATATAATATATAATATATTTTCTGAAACCGATATATTCATATTTTTTAACCGATAGTATAGAGGGAGAAGGAGTTATTGTTATACATTTAAACTTCGGCAAAGCCTTTGATAAGAAATCTAGGGATGTACCGATTAATCGGCATCGCTCAGAATCGGCTATTTTTGAAGAATCGGCATCGGTAAATAAATGCCGATTCTTCATCAAAATATAAAACATTATTGAAATATACTTACATGTAATTCAATTTATTTAATGTTTATTTTACATTTTGAATTTATTTTTCAGATTAACCTTTAGTATCTTATAAGTAAACCCTTAGTATCTTATAAATTTATAGAATTTTCGTTATGAAGTCTGTAGTAGCTGCAATGTCCCACAAAGGACAGGCCAAAAGCGTCGTTTGGCGATTTTTTAAGACTAATAATGATGAAACTAAGGTGATGTATAACCTACACAATGAAATTTTATCACGAGATGGCAAAACTGGAAAAAAAAAATTTTTACTACGACCAATATGAAAAAAGAAAAAGTTATCAAGACTCAACTCAATGGCAGAAGAAAGATTAATTGCAGAAGAGAGAGCTCAAGAAGAACACTATGAATTATTAGGTTACAGAACAAAAAAAGACTAAAGTTGATTGTGAAGCATGAATATCAGACAGTTCACATTCTCAAAGAACTTTAGAAAACATATGAACTTAAAAAGATTTTGGATATAAACAGTCCTAAAGCCCAAAAAATTCACATTGCTATTGGTGAAATGATAGCGATTGATTCACAGCCTTTTTCAAATGTTGAAGATATTGGTTTCACTAGATTCATAAAACTGCTCAAACCTACTTATGAACTGCCCTCCAAAAAGTATTTCTCTACTAATATTATTCCTGAAATGCATTCTAAAGTCTTGACCAAAATCGTAAAGAGAATTAATGAAGCGAACAATGTAAGCTTCATAATAGACATTTGAACAAATAATGATGATGCATCGTTTATCAGGTAATAAGTTACAAGTTATTACTTATTAAGTTGAAACCTTATGTTATTAACTAATTACTAATAACTAATCCCTTTGTGATAGTTTTTAAATTTTATTTTTATAAATACTTCCAATTTATTACATAACATTAAATCTATTGAGTATTGATAACATAACATTAAATCTATTGATTCTATTCAATTTTATAGAGTTACGAATCTGTTATCACTTTACATATTTCTGTAAATAGTTCAAACTTCAAATTTTGCACTTTTTAAAATTTTTATGCAACTAGATTAACAATCATCTTCACTAAATATTTAATTGATAGTAAAAAAATTCTTTGTTTCAGCTTAACAGCAAACTGCATTGATGAAAACTTCAGTCAGTCATGGTTGTCCTTCGAGTGAAGCCATTTCCGTATGCACATACCTCAAGTAATATATGTAAAATGATTGAGGAAGTAGTGGATAACTATAAAATCACACCTTACAAAGTTCACATGATTGTTCATGACAATGCTGCAAACATGGTCAAAGGAGTCACAGATACTGGCTTTAACAGTCTTAGCTATTTTCTACACCCCAATCAATTGGTTATTCATGATGCAATTTTTCAACAGCCAATTATGAAAGATATAATTGCTAATTGCCATCGAATTACAGGACATTTCAATAAATCACCATTAGCACTTGAAGAGCTCCAAAAGTAGCATAGTCTACCAAAGCACAAATTGATTCATGATGTGCCTACTTAATAGAATAGCAATTATTTTATGCTTGAACGAATATTTGAACAAAAAAATGCAATTGCCAACTACTGTGCAGAAAATCCCAAATTTACCAATATTTGATGACAACAACTGGGGATTAATTGGCAAATGATCGTATCTACTCAAAATTTTTCATCAAGCTACTGAAAGGTAATACAGTAGTCAATTCTTTGGAGAAATATAAAATTTCTATTTCTATCAAGGTAAAATCAATAATATGTTATATCATTATTCAATATTTCGAAGACTGGTTTGTTTATAACTTTTTGTAATATTTATAATATAAATACTACAAAAAGTTAGCAAAAAACCAATGTCTTTGAAATATTGAATAACATTTTTATTGATTTTACTTTGATACTTATTAAGTTTTTTTTTAATATATAATATTAATATTTAAGTAACATTTAGTTTCAAATGCAATTCAATTTGTTTTTCAGACTGAGTGCAAGGACTGCTAATGCATCAGAAATTATACCGCAAGTGAAAGTTTTGAAACATACCATAACCAAAGCAAGCTCAGATTCAAGATTCTCTCAGTTAGAAAGCACAATCAGTACAATTTCAATATCAATGCATAGATTTGCTATGTATGAAGAAAATGAAAATTTAATAGTAGCAACTTTTTTGGATCAGAGATACAAAAATACGCTTTTTATGAATTCAGAAGAAGGATCAAAAACCCATCTAAGTTCAATTCATAATTTTTTGGCCTGCACCTATAAAAAAATGAATACGGATCGACAGAATTATGAAGAGAATTCCAGCTCCACTGACATAGAACCTAAAACTAAAAATGTAAAAGAGGCTGAAGAAGGATATTTTTGACGTTGACTCTCGCTTAAATGATTTATTATCATCGGCAGAGTCAAATGTTGAAAATCAGCCAACAACATACAAGAAAAGCCAACTTCGTCGACAATCATCTTCATCTACTCAAAATAGAACTGGAGAAATATTCTTCATTGGAACTAGCATAAAGGGAGGTGTGCCCACTCCTTTGGTGGAAAACAAACATAAGTATGTTTTCTCAACTTGCAAAAATTGGAAATAAGAAGCTTTCTTCTCCGCCATCATCAACTGAGAGCGAAAAAATTTTAACAATGTAGGAAACATCTTCACTCCACACTGAAACCGACTTACTCCAGAAATCGGAGAAAAATTAATGCCACTGAACTTTAATTTGTGTGTTTTCAATTCCGACTACTAAAAAAGAAAATACTATTTTTAAAATTATAATAGTTGTGATCAGAGAATATTGTTTTGTACTTTTATTTTTTTTTAATTATATAAGTAATCTGCATCAGAATCGGCATCAGCAAAAATTTTGTAATTGGTACATCTCTAAAAATATCACATGTAAAGCTAATGTAAAAGTTATCACAATGTAATATAGGTGATGTGGTACATAGTTGGATTAAAAAATGGTTGAGGAATAGAAGACAGTGTACTACTGAATGGCAATAAAATGATCATGGAAAATGGTTTAGAGTTATGTCCCACAGTGTTCAGTGTTTGGACACTACTGTTACACATTTAGATTTGGGATTTAAATGTAAGGTTTGAAAGTTAGCAGATGATACCAAGGTGGGAACCTTCGTAAAGAACATTAATGGATTTATTAAACTTCAAAATTACCTAGATAAACTTTTTGATGGGTAGATAAATGGAAGATGGATTTTAATAGTAAAAAGTGTACGCTTCTTCATGTTGTTAATTTGAATGAAAATTTTAACTATTATATGAATGGAGATTCACTTGAGTTTTTGAACCAAGAAAAAATTTTGGGTGCAATTATCAAAAGTAATATGAAAGTGGCTAATCTCACAAAACTGCAAGGGTGGTTTCATCTGCAGATCTGAAATGCTCAAATACTAATCTTCAGATGCTTAGTTATAATGACTTACATTAATCAATATATTAAGAATAAATAAAAAACAATATTTGGGAGTAAAGATATTCAAACTGACTTGCTTCAATATACAGAGGCAAAAGATTAGAATAAATAAGTAGAAATGAAAGTTCGATGTGGTCAGAGGAACTTGGAAAATCTAAAACACTTTATAAAACCTAAGTTTTTAAGAAAGTGGTTTTAGGTGGGGAAATTGGAGATATGTATAAAATAAGATCACCTCAAGGATGATGTGGATAAAAATAAAATATGATGGAAATTGATTGTTGATGTGTGCATAAGCTTTGGTAAATAATAGTTCAGAGGATTTCAGAAAAGAAATTTTGAATTCCAATTTTGAAAAGCAATTCAATCATTCAATGAGTGAATGAGTTGCTTTCAAGCAAATAACTTGAGTGATTTAACACTTGATTAATCAGAAATTATACCGCAAGTGAAAGTTTTGAAACATACCATAACCAAAGCAAGCTCAGATTCAAGATTCTCTCAGTTAGAAAGCACAATCAGTACAATTTCAATATCAATGCATAGATTTGCTATGTATGAAGAAAATGAAAATTTAATAGTAGCAACTTTTTTGGATCAGAGATACAAAAATACGCTTTTTATGAATTCAGAAGAAGGATCAAAAACCCATCTAAGTTCAATTCATAATTTATGAGCCTGCACCTATAAACAAATGGATAAGGATCGACAAAATTATGATGAGGATTGTTTAATCACTGATTTAATTAAAGAAATGAATGGAAATACATAGACAGTAAGTAGAGAAAAAGCTTACATTACCTGTTAGAAGAATCACTAGTCCACAGTCACTCATTTTTGAGGTACCTAATTTTATACATAAACTAATATACAAAAGGAATAAATACAGAAGAATCATTTATAAAGGATGTAAAGAAAGGGCTAATGGAAGTGATGAAAGCATGAAGGAATTCAAAAGTATCTAAGCTAAAAAGGAATAATCAAATGACATTAGCAGAAAACTGTCCATGTAGAGCATGCACCTTAACGTTAATAATACATTTACAATACCTTAGATTTTTCATTTTCTTCACTTGATTTCTTCTTCTTCTGTTGTTGCTTTTTAGCAAGCTTTAATTTTTTCTCAATTTCGAATCTTGCTTTTAAAACCTCTCTTTTCTCTATTCGATTGAAAAGCTCCTGTGTATATATATATATATATATATATATATATATATAATATATATATATATATATATATATATAATATATATATATATATATATATATATATATATATATATATATAAGATGGACCTACCGGGCCCCGGCCCTGGCAAACTACGGCTAAAAATCAGGGAATACCGTGGTTAAAATGACAAATTAAACTTAAGGGAACAGTCCAATTTTAAAAAAAAATCATTTTCAGCAGATTCTTCTGAAATTTTGATTGTATATAGCTTTTTTCCTGGGGGGAAAAAGTCCATTTCTAGCGTTTTTCTGAGCCTATAATGGTTAAAAAAAAAAAAAAAAAATGGGGGGGGGGGGAATTTAACCCTTTTTCAAATGAATGGTGGGGCCAAACCCCTTTTTGGAATGACATGAAATTTTGACTGTATATTCAGAATTCTATGGGCTACAAAAGCTTCTGACAGATTTTTGCTCACAGAGTTAATGAAAAATGTCAAAAACTGACCAACTATTGAAAAAAAAAATTTTTTTTTTTTTTTTTTTTTTTTTTTTTTTTTTCAGCCAAAAAATTTATTTAAAAAAAAAAAACAATAACTATAACATTTATTTTTGGTGAGGGTATAGAAGAGGGATGAGGCTGCAAATCCCTATCTATTCTTTAGTCAATGTGATTCGCTGGTTTTGAGATATAGTCTCTCAAAAAAAGTCCATTTTTGACCAAGTTTCAAAAATTCCCAAAGTTTGAAGGCTATAGGAACATCGGAACATAGGAAAATAGAGACAGTTAGAAGCCACAAGGGCCTATCGAGACTGTCCCAGTCCAAATAAATAATAATAACAATAACAATAATAGTCCATGCACAAAAGACTAGGTCTATCCCTTCCCTAGTTATCAGTTCATTCATACAAAGATAAAAGCAAAACCAAGCCCAACTACACATGCAGCATTCAATGAACCATCACCCACTACAAAAAAACTGCCATTAGGCTTAGTCATAGGTTGATCTGTTGATCTAAAAATTCATATATACCCGCCAATTTGGCTTAGTCAAGTTATATTATATAATACCTAAACCATCCATAAATCTATCTAGCCCCCTTTTAAATTTGACAAGAAAATCACAGTCAACAATCTCTTGTGGCAAGTCATTCCAAAAATTAACAACTCTATTACTGAAAGAGTATTTTCTTAGATCGAGATGGCATGGCTTCTTTTTAATTTTCTTATCATGTCCTCTAGTTACTCTTCCATGGTCCAATATAAAGTATTTTTCAATCTCTGTATTACTGTCAGATGCAAATATTTTGTAAACTTGTATCATATCCCCTCTGAGAAATCTCCTTTCAACTGAGAACATTCCTAACTCCTTCAACCTCTCTTCATAGCTCTTATTTTCAAAGCCAGAAATCATCCTTGTTGCTCGACGTTGTACTCTCTCCAGCATATCTATGTCTTTTCTTAAATGAGGAGCCCAAACCTGTGCACAATATACTCTAATGCTGGCCTAACATAGCTATTATATAGCTTGCTTATAACCTCTTTGCTCTTGTAAACTACATTACGATTAATTATACCTAACATCTTATTAGCTCTATTCCTTGCTTCCAAACATTGATCTCCCACCTTCAGATTACTGCTAATAATCACACCTAAATCCTTTTCTTGGTCCACAGTCTCAAGCCACTCCCCATTCATTTCATAATTAAATCCTTCATTTGAGTAACCTACATGAAGAACTTTACACTTTTTACTATTAAAGTTCATTTGCCACCTTCTGCCCAACCAAGAAGCCTATCTAGATCACCTTGAAGCTTTATGCATCCATCATTATTCCTTACTGAGGTAACCACTTTGGTATCATCAGCAAACTTAGAAACCTTACATTTAAGACCTTTGTATAAATCATTTATATATATATAAGGAAACAAAAGTGGTCCCAGCACAAGAACCCTGTGGGACCCCACTCTTCACCGTTTCCCATAATGACTTATTACCATTGAAGTAATACACACTGCCTTCTGTTCTTTAACCACTCTTTAATCCAATTGTGTACCATTCCATCTATACCATACTGCGACAACTTTTGCATCAGCCTAACATGGGGTACCTTATCAAAAGCTTTGCTAAAGTCTAAATATATGACATCAACTGGATCACCCCTGTCTATACATTCAGTAATATATTCCATAAATTCTAGTAGATTTGTCTGACATGATCTACCCTTTCTAAAGCCATGCTGGGAGTTATATAGTATCTTGTTATCATCTAAGTGCTTCTCTATATGACTTTTCAGTAACTTTTCCAAAATTTTCACAACCAGAGATGTTAAACTAACTGGCCTATAGTTCCCTAAATCTTCCTTACTACCTTTTTTTAAAAATGGGCACCACATATGCCATTTTCCAGTCCTCAGGTACCTCTCCAAAAGCAATAGATCGCTTAAAAATCAAATACAGTGCCTTTGCAATACTGTTACTCCCCTCTTTTAGAATTCTACCATACACACCATCCGGACCCGCTGCCTTATTTGGGTCAATATGTTCTAGTAAAGATTTAATTTCATTTAAAACTCAATTTCAAATGCTGCACACCTATTCATTACATGTATACTAGAGCTATTAGTCTCTAAACTGCTATCCAACCTTTCCTCAGTAAACACTGATGCAAAATAAGCATTGAAAATATTAACCAATTCCTTATCTGAACTTACTAAATTTCCATCAATTTTAATCAGGCCAATTTTCTTATCCTTGCTTTTAAATTTATAAAAGCTAAAAAACTTTTTCAAGTCTTTATTACTGTTCCTTGCCAAATTAATTTCTGCCATTCTCTTTGCTCTTCTTATTGATTGGTTAAGTTCATTCCTAATTCTCTTATATAATGTTCCAAATCTTCACCCCCCGCTCCTACCTTTGAATATTTTAAAACATCTTCGTTTTTCACTGATTTTCTCTTTTATCTCTCTCTACTCCACCAATTAGGTTTTCTATTTGCCACCCTAATGGATTTATCTTTAAAACACACAGACTGAATGGTAGCCAATATTTGCTTTAAGTATTCCCACATGATGAAACAATTTTCATCATTAAACTCCTTATCATAGTCAATTTCATCGAGCATTGCTCGGAACTTGCTAAAATCTCTGTTTCTGAAATCTAATATCTTTTCCCTATTGACTTGCAATTTGGGCCCAGACCTCATATTCCAGTTAAATCTAATAATATAATGATCACTAGTTTCTAATGTCTCCCCAACTTCGATATCATTCACCATATTCTCATCATTTGTTAATATTAAATCTAACAATGCTGCATGCCTTGTTGGTTCTTGGACCATCTGACTCAAAAAGTTGTACAGTATACAATTTACAAATACTGAACTTCTATTAGCTATACTACTCAAAGTATTCCACTCAATGTCTGGAAAATTAAAATCACCCAATATGACTACATTATTTACATTATTTTCACACGCTACCTTGATTTCCGTCACCATTTCTTCATCTAATACTTGACTCTGATCAGGAGCTCTATAAAATGCTCCTATCCTGTATGATTTATTATACATAAGAATATCTACCCACAGAGATTCCACATCCTGGTTTGTTTTAATGTCAGCTATTAACACCGATTCAATATTGCTTTTAACATAGAGTGCTACACCTCCACCATTCCTTCCTCTTCGTTGGTATATAGGTAAAATGAGTATCCTTCTATTTCATATTCCTGTAGGGAATCTCCGTAAATTGCCTCATTAACCCATGCTTCTGTAATGCAAATAATGTCAAGATTCTCATATATAATGTAACTAGTCAACTCATCTTTTTTATTTCTAAGGCTCTGAGCATTTGTGTAAAAACATTTCATACTAAACATGTCCTTTTATGTATCCTTTCTATCTTGATTTCTAGTAATGTCTCCATTTATATTAATAGGCCCATATTGTAAAGCACATCTATTTTTATTCATACCACCATCAATCCCACCGTCAGTATTAAAATCACCATCTCCACAACTAGCAGTGTGAATATTATGCCCTTCACCCCTATCCTTACCTAGTTTCCCTGCAGACATCTCTCCAGCCTGCAACATAGAAACTTCACACCTTTTCGACTGAGGTGCACTCCATCTCTTGCAAACAGATTCTTGTCCTGAAATTCTTCCCAGTGATCAAAAAATCCTATATTCTCTGAAATACAAAAATTCCTAACCCTTTCATTTACACCACATTTACTTTACATTTACTTTCCCATTCTAGCCCTGCTCCCTACCAAGGTAATATACCTAACACTATGCATTACCTACCACTTACTCTCAGTCTTTCAATCAAATTCCTGTAGCTTGCTATCAGTTCCTCCGACCTTCTATAACCTATATCATTTGTTCCAACATGTACAATCACTTCTTGCATTCACATTCGTATCTGCAATCTCTCTATCTATTCTGTCAACAATATCATTCACTCGTGCACCTGGATAACATACTCGCATTAGCTATATCTCGCTTCAAACAAATAGCATTTAATAATGAACTAAATAAAAGTTTTACTCCTGTCCATCCTCTAAACAATATCCAAAAATAAAAAAATTATATATATATATATATATATATATATATATATATATATATATATATATATATATATATATTATATATATATATATATATTTTTTTTTTTTTTTTTTAATAAATTTTTTTTCCGGAAGGGTACAATTTTTTCCAACTTTGGGTTCAAATAACTTTCAAACCATTATAGATACAGATAAACGCTCAAAATCAACTTATAACTTCAGGAAAAAATGCATATACCCTGAAAATTTCAGCTCAATCAAATAATAAAAAAAAAAAATTTCAAACAAAATATAACAAAATTAAGATTTTTTTTTTTTTTTTCAATATTTTCTTCTTTACTGTTTGTTTTGACCGCTCCTTTTCTGCTAGTGAATGTTCATTTTGGGTTTTGATTTTAGATGCCCCCATAAAGATTTTGTTGAAAATTTTTTACTGGGGGCACATGGAAATCCTCCTTTAATTTCTTGGCTGCAGATGTTACATTTAGCTATTTCAGGCCTATTATGAAACATTGTAAAGTACTCCCATACTGCTGAAGCTGATCTTTTAGCCATATTAACCAAAAGTAAAAACAAAATACTAATTTTGAAATAATGTAGCTTAATAATATGTTTGATACATAGCAAAAAATAACAATATGTAGAGATACAGGTTATATTGATAATTTTATATCTTACATTTCTTTCAAACTTTACCTTAGGGTCTTACCTAGGTAAACCTGTTGAATCACTATTGTGAATCAGAAAAAAAATCAATAATGTTTGAATTCTTTAAAACTTTTATTATATAAAATCTGTAAGTTTCTGAAAATTTGTTCAAAGAAAATGCATATAATCATTAATTTAAGTGAATGTTGATTATTCTACTCCTTCCTTATAATTAAATAAACTTCAATTAAATTTATATCTATAATTTTCTTAATCTAAAATTTCAGTGCTTTTGACCTCTTTACAAATTTTAGGCAACCCCAGTCCCAGCCATGGCAAAATTCCAGCCCGGTCGATCCATATATATAATATATATATATATATATATATATATATATATATATATATATATATATATATATATATATATATATATATATATATATATATATATATATATATATATATATATATAGGGATGGAGTGAAGTATCGGTATCGGTATCGGTATCGGCAAGTATCGGCATATTTTCCGATACTGTATCGGTATCGGCAAATTTTTTGGATAAGAGTAAAGTATCGGTATCGGTAGTATATCGGCAAGTATCGGCATATTTTTAGGTATCGGGTATCGGGTATCGGTATCGGGTAATTTTTAGGTATCGGTATCAGTGTCGGTAAAATTTTGGTATCACTCCATCCCTAATATATTATATATATATATATATATATATATATATATATATATATATATATATATATATATATATATATATATATATATATGCAAAATTAAGGCTTCTGATGAATTATGAATGCTTTGCTTTTACTGTAATCTAGCTTAGGGTATGCACTGTCCTAGAGATTAGAGTTCTATATAAGAAGTTATTTTCCTCTTACCTTGCTTTAGTGTCGTTTCCTTATGAATAATATTGTGTATAGTTTGGTATTAAACAATATTCTTGCTTACGAATTTATTTTCTATTAGAATGTTTACAAAATTTACAAATATTAAATTCTATTACAATTCAAAAGCGTGTTGTTTTACCGGCTTTTAGTTCCAGAATCTTTTTACAATGACGCTACTAACATCGATATATGTGGCATTGGGCATGCACGATATCGATATACTCGATATCGTCCCTTTTTTTCGATATTATTTTAATTAAATTATATTTACAAAAAGCAATTATTATCAATACAACTTTACTCCAAGATGGTGACACCCACAGAATGAATTTCCAAGTAACCAGGTTACTTGGAGATTCATACCTGAACACCCTACCTTCTTACCT
>SEYY01000931.1:22087-42087 GCA_009176605.1 Armadillidium nasatum
CCTCAAATATCCTAAATTAAACAACCTTAGTCCTAGTTTAGCCTAGGGTTTTGAAAATATATCCTAGGACTATCACAAAGCCTAATCTGAACAACTGGGTAGGCCTACTGCCAGTCAGACAATCCAATTAAAATATCTGAATTAATCCAGAAATTAAATAATCTTCACTAGAAATTAACCAACTTTACAAAAAAACAAAACAAAAGAACACTTAGGCTGAATATTATAAATTCTTGATAAAAACCTAAGATATTAGGCCCACCCTAGCCTTTAGCTGTTTACCTAATACTGAGCTTCAAGAAATCACACCTCAATATTAAATTAATGAATACCACTATTAATAATACAAACAAATCAATCATGAAATAGTGTCATGAAATGTGAATTATTAGATATTTCTGAGAATGCAATAATTATAATTCATGTGGGAACAATTCATATTAGTGATAGGGGATCAGAAGAACTGTTCATGAATTTCAGAATCTTGTGAGATAATAAAAAAATAGCAGAAGGATAGGTATGATATTCAAAATTTTATCTAACTTGGTAAGGAGCATGAGTGGATCCTGAGACTATAATAGGAAAACATGAAAACTTTGTTTCTATCTTATTTTCAATTCCAGGCCTAAAGGAATTTAAATTATCATAAAAGTACTATTAATTTTTCAAAAAAAATAATTTTTTTTTTTCAATTTTATGTGAGAGCTAAAGAGTTGGCAATTCCAGATGTAGGCCTAATATTCTTTAAAGTATTCAAAAAGTTTCTATTATTTCTTCCTAAACTGTCAATTTTTTATTTAAATTTTATATAATTTCTTCACGAAAATGCTCTCCTTTATGAACGCTACAGCTCTAGGCCCTGGAACAATTTATGTATTTGATTTTATTTATTTTTCTTATTCAAAAAATGTCCTATTTATTTATTTACTCTTTTATATTCGTGTTCTGCCACATTAAAAAGTCACCACTGGCAAAAATAAGGTCTTGTTTATGATGCTGGCTAGCTCTAGGGTCTTACTTAGATTAGGGTCTGCTGGCCCAGAGCTTCAGATAATATAGAACTATTTATTTCTTGCCTTTTCAGAATTTCTTTTTTATCTTAATTATAACAATATGTATAGTTGGTGTATTAAAATGTTTTTCTGCAGGGTTGGCATTGATTAAATCAAATTGATTTAATCAGTTGATTAAATCAATTGATTTTTTTATGAAAAAATCATGATTATTTTGATTTTTTTGATTTTTTTAAAAATAATAAAACTTTTTTTTTTTTATTTGTTTTATTTTGTCATATTTTTTGATACATAATGATATAACAGATATATTAGTTCCTTCTTACTGTGTTAAAAAACTTTAAAGTAGTTTATATATTAGAAATATAACTTCCTTAATATTTGGTTCAAGATTTCATATAGGGTAATACAAGAATCTGATCTTCATTAATATAATTTATCCAATATAGAACTGTTAGAGTTTAGAATTCCTAATATATATTCAATCAAATCTTCAACAAAATTTTATTGAGCTTTAATCTAATGCAATTTGAGGATTATAGACAAAAGAGAAAACAGAAAAGACAATTCCTTTTAATTTTCAACCATTTAAATTTTTATACAACATTATAAGAAAACAATATTCCTCTTTTTAAATTATAAAAGAAAGAAAATTTAAGCACTTTTGATGCATAATCATTAATCCATAAATTAAATACATAACTTGCAAAATATATATATATATATATATATATATATATATATATATATATATATATATATATATATATATATATATATATATATATATATATATATATATATATATATATATATATATATATATTTTGCAAGTTATGTATTTAATTTATGGATTAATGATTATGCATCAAAAGTGCTTAAATTTTCTTTCTTTTATAATTTATATAGAGGAATATTGTTTTCTTATAATGTTGTATAAAAATTTAAATGGTTGAAAATTAAAAGGAATTGTCTTTTCTGTTTTCTCTTTTGTCTATAACCTCAAATTGCATTAGATTAAAGCTCAATAAAATTTTGTTGAAGATTTGATTGAATATATATTAGGAATTCTAAACTCTAACAGTTCTATATTGGATAAATTATATTAATGAAGATCAGATTCTTGTATTACCCTATATGAAATCTTGAACCAAGTATTAAGGAAGTTATATTTCTAATATATAAATTACTTTAAAGTTTTTTAACACAGTAAGAAGGAACTAATATATCTGTTGTATCATTATGTATCAAAAAATATGACAAAATAATAATAATAAAAAAAAAGTTGTATTATTTTTAAAAAAATCAAAAAAATCAAATAAATCAAAAAAATCAAAAAATCATTGATTTTTTATTTTTTTGATTTTAAAAAAAAAAAAAAATCACCAACCCTGTTTTTCTGCTTAATACTTTTTTTATTTTATATAATAATTTCTATTACAAAGTCACAAGTTTTTAACTGTGTTGTTTTACCGGCTTTTAGTTTCAGAATGACGCTATCAACATCGATTTCGATGTGGGCATGTATGATATCGATATACTCGATATCGTCCCTTTTATATCGATATTATTTTAAATTTTATATACAAAAATCAATTATTATCAATACAATTTTACTCCATATATATATATATATATATATATATATATATATATATATATATATATATATATATATATATATATATATATATATATATATATATATATATATATATATATATATATATATATATATATGATTTTTCTTGGAGAGATCACATAACTTCTCTTTCTAAACAAGCTTCTAAGAGGAAAGGTGCTCTGAGGCGCCTTTAGAATTTCTTCACCCCACCCCAGTTGCTTGCTCTCTATAGGGGAGTTGTGCACCCCTGTATGGAGTATGCCTCACACATCTGTAGTGGTTCCACTCATACAGCTTTCCTTCAGAAGGTGGAGTCAAGGGCTTTTCGTCTCATCAACTCTCCCATTCTAACATTCTCTCCAGTCTATTTCTGCCCATCAAATTGTGTCGCTCTCTCCAAACTATCGCTATTACAATGGACACTGTTCTTCTGAAATCTCCCATCACATACCTACTCCTTTGAAAAGAGCTCGTGCAACACATTTTTCTAAACATTCTCATCCTTTCTCTGCTCAATTACTACCCCAGACTTAACCGCCATGCTCAATCTTACATGTACTCTACTGGTAAAGTCTGGAACATTCTCAATTTATCTGTTTTTCCAACTTCCTTTGAACTTTCAAATGCCATGTATCTGGACATGTCAGACTTTAATGACCAAGATCTGATGTTTTCCAACTTAAGTGGAAATTGGTAGGCCTTCATCCTTTGCCCACCAGAGGATATATATATATATATATATATATATATATATATATATATATATATATATATATATATATATATATATATATATATATATATATATATATATATATATATATATATATATATATATATATATATAGTGATGGCATCCGCATCCACAGAGTATCCTCATCAAAATTAACATCTGCATCTGCACTTTCAAAAATTCAACATCCGCATCCGCACTTGATGAAAATTCCATATCTGCATCCACTATTAATAGATTTATATGATGAACGGTGCCGTCTACAACAGCTGCTATAAAACGACCAGAAAGGAAATCTGAGAGAAGGCCAAAGAAAGGATAGATTCCGAAAGAGGGAATTTTGAAATCAAAGCTTTGTGCCAGACTCTATCGAAAGCTTTTGATATGTCCAGCACCACAGCAAAAGATTCACCGAAATGCCTAAGAGCGGAGGACCAAGAGTCAGAGAGAAGGGAAAGAAGATCACCAGTAGAGCGTTTCTTACAAAACCCTTACTAGGGATCAGAGATAAGATTAGAAGAATTGAGATGTTTCCAAATCTTCCTGTTAAGGATAGATTCGGAAACTTTTTAGAAAGAACGAAGGTTAAAGAAATTGGACGGTAGTTAGAGGGTTGAGAGGGGTCCCCTTTCTTCGGCACAGGCTGAATGAGCGCACGTTTCCAGCAAGAAGGGAAGGTTGAAGTAGAAAGACATTGACGAAATAGTTTACCAAGGGCTCGGAAGGGCAAGTTTTGAGAACCACAGGAGGGATACCATCAGGGCCGTACGCCTTCTTAGTGTTAAGCTCAGAGAGAGCAGAAGGGACATCTTTAGAAGAAATTACAATTTTAGGCATAAATGTGGAGGGGGTTGCAGGAGTAGGAACAGCTCCGGAATCGTCTAAGGTTGGATTTAAGGCAAAAGTTTGAGCGAAGAGTTCAGCTTTAGAGGAAGGCAAAACGGCAGTTGACCCGTCAGAAGATACTAGAGGAGGGAAAGAGGAAGAAGCAAAGTTAGAGTTAACATTTTTTGCAAAATGCCAGAAAGGGCGAGAGGAAGAGGAGTCAGAAAGATTATTGCATTTGCGACGGTGAAACGTTTTTGGTATCTCAAAGAATAGATTTTGCACGATTCCAAGATGAAATATAAGTTGCGTGAGTTTCTGGAGTTTGAAGACGACGGTAATTCCTGAGGGCAGCATCCCTGTGGCGGATAGCACGAGAACAAGCAGTTAAACCAAGTTTTATTAGATTTAGTGGAAGGGAAAGAATATGGAATGTACGCCTCCGTGAAAGAGAGAATCACCTCAGTTATGTGCTCTGCACACTCCGAGGGACCCCTACCACGGAAATAGTAATCATTCCATGGAAAATCTTACGGAAGACTTGAAGAGACAGGACAAGATACGGAGATAAGAAGATGATCGGATGAACCCAGAGGAGGAATGAGTTTAACAGTATAAGGAGAAGGATTAGAAGTTAGAAAAAGGTCAGGTATGTTGGGTTCATCATCAAGACGGTCAGGGATACGGGTAGAGAGATGCACCAACTGCTCAAGGTTGTTCTGGATAGAAAATTGGAAGGCAAGTTCACCAGCTGGATCATGAGAACTAGATGAAAGCCATTGGCGGTGGTGAACATTGATATCACCTAAAATGATGGTTTCGAAGAAAGGAGGAGAAGAAAGAATGTGTTCTCTTTTGGAGTTAAGATAGTCGAAGAATTTTGGATAGTCTGTAGAGTTAGGAGATAAGTAGACAGAACAAATAAATTTAGTTGTAGAGTTGCAAGAAAGTTTAAGCCATAAAGTAGAGAATTCAGAAGACTCCAAATTAGAAACACGAGAACAGACAACATCATAGCGCATATGCGCAACATCCGCCTTTGGCTGAAAATTGAGGATAGAGACAGTAGGAGGAAACAGAGTAGGGTTTCCTGTCAGAGCACTCAGACACCTGAGTTTCAGTTAAGAACAAGAGATGAGGTCTAGAAGAAGAGAGGTGGTGTTCGACAAAATGGATATTAGAAAAAAAGACCTCGAATGTTGCATAAATTTATGAAAAACGAAGACAGTGCACCAGGGCAAGTCGGCATAGAGGTCTTGGTGGCGCCAACCCCATCACCGGAGGCCACCAACTCCCAAGTGGTGATGGGGAAGGAGTGGATATATATATATATATATATATATATATATATATATATATATATATATATATATATATATATATATATATATATATATATATATATATATATATATATATATGAGAATCATTCATACATTTTTCAATTATTATTATTAATAAAGTATTAATTTTCAGATTTTAACTTGTGTTTAAAATTTTAAATATTTTAAAAAATTTCCGCTAGGAAGTGGAACAAAAAGTGCTCACGAGTGGAATGATGATGATGTAGAAAATTATAAAAATAAAGTAATGTGCAAATATTATAATCTCATTATAAGGAAAAAGAGTGCTAGATCATATGTATTCATGCAGAGAAAAAGAGCATGATTGTGGATGATGCAGCAATAGAAATAGGTGAAAGTTCAACTTCTACAGCTCCAAACATTCCCAAGATAATTCCAGGTCAGAATCTAACTTGTTAATTTCAAGCAGTTCTTCAGTGATTCCATAGTACAGTTTCGTAGCACAATCTCCCGACACCTTATTACAGACGAGTATAGTATTATTTTTAGAATAATGGTAATAATACTGACATAAATTTAATGTTTTTCCACCAAGAATTCCTTGAAATTTAAATATTTAAAAAAAAAAATTTTAAAAACCACCACTAAATGATTTTTTTTTTTTTTTTTTTTTTTTTTTTTTTTTTTTTTTTTTTTTTTTTTTTGGTGGTTTTTAAATGCCAGACTAGCATACTGGCTATCAGAGATAAGATTAGAAGAATTGAAATGTTTTCAAATCTATCTGTTTAGGGTAGATTCAAAAACTTATATATATATATATATATATATATATATATATATATATATATATATATATATATATATATATATATATATATATATATATATATATATATATATATATATATATATATATATATATATATATATATATTAATTATAAATTTATTTTGAAATCTTTTACTGTCCTGGAATTTTTTTTTTAAGGGTTTTATTTATTTTTTTATTATTTTTTTTTTTTTTTTTTTTTAAACAAACAGAACCAGTTTTATGGTCAAAGTCCAAAAAATCAGTTGCCAAAAAGACAGTGGATTTTTGGCTGTTTGACTTTTTGTGCCAACCCTGCATATTGAGGTCCATGTAAATGACCAGATCAACCAAAATTTATGAATTATGTTATTTCTGATAACAAAAAAAACAAGACAAAAAGTCTCAAAAATAGGTAATTTTGTTTTCTAGTAATCTGGTTCACAATTCATAAACTAGGCATCTTATTTTTACTTTTATAAATCTTAAAGGGATTATTTCTGCAATTGAACTAAGACCAAAATTAAAGAAGGTTAAATTTTCTACAAAAATGAAGGAATGAATTGCTTTTGAAGGTGCAAACATTTTGCAGCAAATGTTCATTTTCTGAAAAATAGTCTAAACTGACTGAACTTTAACCTCAATGTGCATTGTGTTGGCCTGATCTGATCAGTGTAAAATTTCTAGGTTAACTTCCTTCCATGTAGGATAACAAAATTGAAAGGATCTTCTTTGAAAAGTAAAAGTTAAAAAATAAGAACCACCCTAATATATATATATATATATATATATATATATATATATATATATATATATATATATATATATATATATATATATATATATATATATATATATATATATATATATATATATATATATATATATATAAACCGACCGGGGCCCGGCCAATTTTACTGGCCCCGGCTAAAACTCAGAGAAAACCGGGGTTTGCCTGTCGGGGTTAAAATGGCAAGTTATACTTAAGGGGACAGTCCAATTTCAAATTTTTTTTTTCAAATATTCAGCCAATTCTATTGAAATTTTCCGTATAAATTGTTTTTTCCCGGTGAAAAAAGAGTGCATTTCTAGCGTTTTTCTGAGTCTATAATTTAAAAAGTTTTTTTTTTGGAAATTTGACCCTTTTCAAAATGAATGGCGGAGCCAAACCACTTTTTAAAATAACCTGAAATTTGGACTGTATATGCAAAATTCTATGGGCTACAAAAACTTCTAAAAAACTTTTGCTCTGTAAGTTATAGGAAAAATGTTACAAGCCGAAAACTGACCAACTATCAAAAAAAAAAAATTTTTTTTTTTTTAAAAAAAATCCCCCTTTTCAGATAAAAAAAAAAAAAAAAAAAAAAAAAAAATACAACTATAACATTTCTTATTTTTGGTGAGTGTATAGAGAAGGGATGGGGCTACAAATTCCTCTCTATACTTTATTCAATGCGATTAGTTGGTTTCGAGATTTATCCTTCAAAAAGGTTCATTTTTAACTAAATTTCAAAAATTCCCAACGTTTGAGAGGCTATATCTCCCTTGAAACAAATAGCATTTAATAATGTACTAAATAAAAGATGTTGACCTGTCCTTCCAAACAATATCCAAAAATAAAAAAATTGTGAATGTTCATCTTTGTGTTTTGATTTTAGATACCCAATAAAGATTTAGTTGAAAATTTTTTACTTGTGGCACCTGGAGGTCCTCTTCTAACTTTCTGACTGCACATGTTACATTTAGCTATTTAGAGCCTATCCTGAAACATTGTAAAGTACTCCCATACTGCTGAAGCTGATCTATTAGCCATATTGACTGAAAGTATAAACAAAATAATAATTTTGAAATAATGTAGCTAATTGATACAAGTTTGATACATAGCAATAAAATAACAATGATATGTATAAATATACGTTGTATTAATAATTTTATATCTTAAATTTTTTCAAACATTACCTTAGGGTCTTACCTAGGTAAACCAGTTGAATCAGATATTTTTTTTTTTTTTTTTGTACTTATTAAACAAAATCAGTAATTTTCTGAAATATTTTTGGAGGAAATGCATATAATGCATATAATCATCAATTTAAGTGAATGTTGGCTATTCTACTCCTTCCTTACAATTAATAAATCTCAATTAAATTTATATCTAATTTTCTTAACCTAAAATTTCAGTGCTTTTGACCTCTTTACAAATTTTTGGCAAACTCGGTCAGAACCCTGGTCCCAGCCCCGGTCGATCGCTATATATATATATATATATATATATATATATATATATATATATATATATATATATATATATATATATATATATATATATATATATATATATATATATATATATATATATATATATATATATAATATATATAATAATAAAGAAAATACAAAAAAAAAAAAAAAAAAAAAAAAAAAATTATTATTTTATTTAAAAATATCTTATTTAATTTATTTTTAAATAAAAAAAAAAAAAAAAAAAAAAAAAAAAAAAAAATTTATATATATATATATATATATATATATATATATATATATATATATATATATATATATATATATATATATATATATATATATATATATATATATATATATATATATATATATATATATATATATATATATAGTTTTATCCAGTTGGGTCCAAAGCTGCCAACCCTGCTGAAAAAGAATTTACTACGCACGCACACACGCACACACAAAAAAATCAAGGGTTGGTAATCTACCTACAAAATTCCTTTGAAGATATGGAACCTTCTGGCTGCAAAAGCAGCCCAAAAAAGGTAAAATGAAAGTTGTCATCTTACTCAAACACTTTTACCCACAGAAATAAGACTGCACCAAAGTTGCATCTCAAAAGAGGCAAGGAAACGAAGGTAAAGAACAGTTTTATAAGTTTTTTGGCAGTGTTCATCTGGTTTAAAACTTGAACATACCCAAAAGATGAGTGGATCCAAAACCCAACCCAGCCCACCTACAGGTGTGAGAATTGTACTTGAAACAAGGGTGGATGAAACCTTTCTAAAATTGGAATAGCTGTGAAGAGGAAAAAATTTCTCAACCTGAACAGAATTCCCAATTCCATTGCAGTAGTCTTAGCATCCTTAGTGATATAAAGTTATAAATATAAATATATATATATATATTTATATTGCCCTAAATGCAACTTCGCTCATAATCAATATTACCATGCATAAATTTTATAAAGTAAAAACAGACACTCTATATAATAAAAAAAGTATGTTAAATTTGATAATGATTAACTAAGGTCATGATAAACTCAAAGATGTACACAAAGAAAAGTATAAATTTCAACAATTTTCAAGTCAAACATTTTATTTAAACTACATAAATTTCGTAATGATTTCATTAACAGTTAATTGTACTAATAGTTATGTATTTTCTAACTATATTACATAAAGTTAGTTTGTTTTTATAATTGTGCACTTGCAGTTAAAATACAAAGATTTTACAATTAAAACTTTTTACTCTTAAAAGAATTTATACTTACTATTTCTCATTATTTTCAGTAAACCTACATTTCAAGACACTTCTAACAATATTTCCTGTATTTACACCAGGAAAAAGTGCAATTTAAAAACTAAAAAGCAAACCACTTTACCTGTTCTCTTTCCTTTTCTGTCATCTGTTCCAATCTTGCCTTATCTTCCTCACCTCCCATAAGATTTTCATCCAATCCATCATCAAATTCAAGTTCCGAATCTGACATTTCTGAGTCATCTGAATTATTATTGCTACTGTCGGAAACTTCCCCTAGGGGTAAATTAAAATTTGTTGTTTGTAAAAACAATTTTATAAAAAAAAAAAAAAAATTAAACTTTTATTAATAATACCATTTAAAAAAATTGTTTTTCTATTATTTTTAAATCCAGATGTCTTCAACCTGGTAATTTAGTTAGAATGCAAATTCTAAACAAATATAGTTTTTCAATACAATTTCTTAAACACTTCACAGTAAATACTTTATTTTGTTTATACAGTTTTATTTACATGAAGCTATAACAAAGTTTTAAATGTTTCAGAGTGAATAGCTTTAATTTATAAAGGATATTAATAAATAAATAAGATATCTAAATAGTAAATACAAGTACATATTTTGTATTTTATTAATCCCACACACACACACACACACACACACACACATATATATATATATATATATATATATATATATATATATATATATATATATATATATATATATATATATATATATATATATATATATATATATATATAAATGAACAATGAACACAGTGCATAAGAGCAGGTTGGAGGTGACAGAAATGAGAGTGCTCAGGGTTATCAGAGGGATATCCCTGAGGGACAGAGTGAGAAGCGAAAGGATTAGAACGGATTTGGGAGTTGAACTAGTCTTGGGAGTGTGTGGAGGGAAATCAGTTGAGATGGTTCGGGCATGTGAGGAGAATGGAGGGGGAAGAGAGGCTGAGGAGGATTCTGGCTTGGAGGCCGGAGGGAAGGAGACCGGCGGGCAGACCTAAGAAGAGGTGGTGCAGAGAAGAGGAGCGACGATGGGAGAAGTGGAAGAGAATCGAGCATTTGCTGACAGAGAGATCTAGAGAAGATTCACGCGACGTGGCACCTGACAGGCCTTTGTCTAACAGGAAGGGTGGTGAGGTGAGAATATATATATATATAAACAGACCGGGGCCTTGGCCCCGGCCATTTTTACTGACACCGGCCCTGCCTAAAAATCAGAGAAAACCAGGGTTTGACTGCAGGGGTTAAAATGAGAAATTATACTTGCGGGGACAATCCAATTTCATTTTCTTTTTAATTTTCAACCAATTCTCCTGAAATTTTCAGTGTATATAGCTTTTTTCCTGGTGAAAAAATTGGGGGGGGGGGAACTTGACCCTTTTCAAATGAAAGGCAGGGCCAAAACACTTCTCTGAATGACCTGAAATTTGTACTGTATATTCAGAATTCTATTGGCAACAAAAACATGTAACAGACTTTTGTTCCTAGAGTTATAGAAAAAATGTTATAAGTCCAAAACCGAACAACTATTGAAAAAAAAATTTTTTTTCAATAAAAAAAAATCCACCTTTTCGGACAAGAAAATTAAAACAAAAAACAAACTATATAACATTTATTTTTGGAGGTGTATAGAGGAGGGATGGGGCTACAAATTCCTTTCTATATTTTATTCAATGCGATTCTTTGGTTAAAACAGTCCATTTTTGACCAAATTTCAAAAATTCCAAAAGTTTGGGAAGCTATTTCTTGCTTCAAACAAATAGCATTTAATATATATATATATATATATATATATATATATATATATATATATATATATATATATATATATATATATATATATATATATATATATATATATATATATATATTTTTTGTCTCCTCTGGTGAGCAAAGGCCGGAGGCCCACCAAATTCCACCAGAATTGGAGAACATTATGAATCTGGTTGCTAATGGACGACGTGACCTGATACACTGCGCTTAAAAGTGTGCAAGTCAAAGGAAGTTGGGAAAACAGATAAAGGGAGTGTGCTCCAGACTTTACCAGTAGAGTACATGTAAGAGTGAGCATAGCGGTTAAGTCTGGGATCTGAGAATTGGACAGAGAATGGATGAGACTATGTAGAAAGTCGTGTCGCATGAGCCCTTTTCAATGGAGGAGGTATGCGACTGAGAGTTCAGGAGAGCAATGTCCGTTGTAATAGCGATAGTATAAAGAAACTGATGCAACAATTCGACAGAAGAAAAAGATTGGAGAGCGTTAGTTATAGCAAAAGAGTTTATAAGACAAAAGACCCTAGACTCCACCTTTTCGAGAAGAGCTGTATGTGTGGAACCACCCCAGATGTACCCCATACAGGAGCAAACAACACCCCTATACAGAGCAACTGTGGTGGCGTAAAAAAACCATGAAGGCGCATCAGAATGCTCAGAATGCCCAACCTCTTAGAAGCTTGTTTAGAATGAGAAATTATATGATCTTTCCAAGAAAGATCATGAGAAAAAGAAACACCGAGGATATTGAGGACAGATGAAGGTTTGAGTTGAGTGTTTTTGAAGAAGATATCATAGTTGTGTGGAAGATTGTGTCGAGTAGAAAGATGGAGGAATTGATTTTTTGAGGCATTGAAAACGACCATGTTTTCTCTGCCCCAGTTTGAAATACGAGAAAGGACAGAGGTCAGTTGCTCCAAGGCCATGCTTCTTGAATCTATCAACTGCTGTTGGGAGGGACTTCTTTCAAATTGAAAGGAGTAATGAAGGGTGGAGTCATCGGCACAGGAGTGTATAGGAGAGGAAGTAATAGAGAGATTATTGAAAATTAGAGAAAAAAAGAGTTGGGCGATAGGACAGATCCTTGAGGAACACACCTATTTATAGATTTATAGGAAGAACGTTGGCAGTCTACAACAGCTGCTATAGAACGACCAGAAAGGAAATTAGAGAGAAGGATAGATTCCGAAAGAGTGAAGCTTGGAAATCAAAGCTTTGTGCCAGACTCTATATATAAAGGAGGACCAAGAGTCAGAAAGTAGGGAAAGAAGATCACCAGTAGAACGTTCTTTACGAAAGCCATACTGGCGATCGGAGATAAGATTAGAAGAATTATGTTTTTCCAAATTTTCTTGTTTGTATAGATTTGAAAATTTTAGAAAGAACATAGGTAAATGAAATTGGATGGTAGTTAGAGGGTGGAGAGCGGTCCCTTTTCTTCAGCACAGGTTGAATGAACGCACGTTTTCAGGAAGAGGGAAGGTCAAAATAGAAAGGCAAAGATTAAATAGTTTACCAAGGTAAGGTGCAAGCTCGGAAGCACAAGTTTTGAGAACCGCAGGAGTAACACCATCAGGACCATACGCTTCTTGGTGTTAAGCTTAGAGAGAGCGGAAATTACATATTTACAAGAAATTACAATGTTAGGCATAAATGAGTTGTAGGGGGTTGAAGGAGAAGGAATAGCTCCGGAATCGTCTAAGGTAGAGTTAGAGGCAAAAGTATGAGCAAAGAGTTCAGTTTTTGTAGAAGGTAAAATGGCATTTGTGCCATCAGAAAAAAACTAGAGGAGGAAAAGAGGAAGAAGCAAAGTTAGAGTTAACATTTTTTGCAAAATGCCAGAAAGGGCGAGAAGAAGAGGAGCCAGTAAGATTATTGCATTTTTGGTGGAGATAAGAGTTTTTGGTATCTCGAGGAATAGATTTTGCACAATTCATGGATGTAATATAAATTAAATGAGTTTCAGGAGTTTGAAGACAATGGTAATCTCTGAAGGCAGCATCCATACGGCGGATAGCACGAGAACAAGTAGAGTTAAACCAAGGTTTATTAGGTTTAGTAGAAGGGAAAGAATATGGAATGTACGCCTCCATGCCAAAGAGAATCACTTAGATTATATACTCAGCACACTCCGAGAGACCCCTCCCATGAAAGGAATAATCATTCCATGGGAAATCACAGAAGTATAACAGCAAGTCAGAACAGTTACCAGCACTGAGAGGCAGAAACGTCTTCTCGCCAAAGGCGGTGGCCTTTCTTGCAGAAGACTTGAAGAGACAGAACAAGATACAGATGTAAGGTGATCTAATGAACCCAGAGGAGGAAAGAGTTTAACAGAATAAGGAGAAGGATAAGAGTAAGGAAAAGATCAAGTATGTTGAGTTCATCACCAAGATGGTCAGGGATACGGGTAGGGAGCTGTACCAACTGCTCAAGGTTGTTCTAGAGAGAAAAGTTGTAGCGAGTTCGCTTGTTGGATCATGAGAACTTGATGAAAGCCATTGGCGGTGGTGAACATTGAAATCACCTAAAATGATGATTTTGGAGAAAGGAGAAGAAAGAATGTGCTTTATTTTGGAGTTTACATAGTCAAAGAATTTTGGATAGTCAGTAGGATTAGGAGATAAATAGTCAGAACAAATAAATTTAGCTCGGAATCGTCTATGGTTAAATTAAAGTGAAAAGTTTGAGCGAAGAGTTCAGCTTTAGAAGAAGGTAAAATGGCAGTTGCGAAATCAGAAGAAAGTAGAGGCGGGAAAGAGGAAGAAGCAAAGTTAGAGTTGACATTTTTTGCAAAATGGCAGAAAGGGCGGGAGGAAGTGGAACCAGAAAGATTATTGCATTTGAGTCGGAGAAAAGTTTTTGGTATCTCAAAGAATAGGTTTTGCACAATTCCAGGACGAAATTGAAGTTGAATGAGTTTCAAAAGTTTGAAGACGACTGTTATTTCTGAAAGCAGCATAGCGCGAGAACAAGCAAAGTTAAACCAAGGTTTGTTCGGTTTAGTAGAAGGGAAAGAATATGGAATGTACATGCCTCCATGCCAGAAAGAATCACCTCGGTTATGCAATAACACGAGAGCAGTAATCATTCCATGGGAAATCATTAAAGTATAACCGCGAGTCAGACCAGTTAGAAGCAACAAAGTGCAAGAAACGTCTACTCGCCGAAAGCTGGGGCCGTTCTTGTGGAAGACTGAAAGAGACTGAGCAAGATACAGAGATAAGGTGATAGGATGAACCCACAGGAGGAAAGATTTTAACAGTATAAGGAGAAAGATAAGAAGTTAAGAAAAGATCAAGTATGTTGGGTTCATCACCAAGACAGTTAGGGATACGGGTTGGGAGTTGCAACAACTTATCAAGATTGTTCTAGATAGAAAAGTTGAAGGAGAGTTCACTGGCTGGATCATGAGAACTAGATGAAAGCCACTGGCAGTGGTGAACATTGAAATCACTTAAAATGATGATTTCAGAGAAAGTAGAAGAAAGAATGTGCTCTATTTTGCAGTTTAAATAGTCAAAGAATTTTTTATAGTCAGTAGAATTAGAAGATAAATAGACTGAACAAATAAATTTAGCAGTAGAATTGCAAGAGAGCTTAAGCCATAAAGTAGAGAATTCAGGAGATTCCAAATTAGACACGAGAGCAAATAACATCATTGCACACAAATGCACAACCACCTTTGGCTGAAATTTGAGGTTAGAAACAGTAGGAGGTAACAGAATAAGGTTTGCTATTAGCACACTCAAGAACCTGAGTTTCGGTTAAAAACAAAAGTAGAGGTATAGAAGAGATGGTGTTCAACAATGGGGAAATTAGAAAAAAGACCGCGAATATTGAATAAATTAATGAAAAAAAGAAGACTGCGCAACGGGCAAACCGGACTAACGCCGGGTCATGGCAGCACCATCCCCATCATCGGAGGCCACCAACTCCCGAGTTATGATGGGGTGAGGGGTGGATGTGGGGCATTCTTTGTATGCCATTCCTCGAAGCATCTCCGAGGCAGCTCTGAGTTTCGAAATTTTTGTTTTGTTCTGTTTTGTTTTGTAATATAAGAGTAAGAACTTGTAAATTTGTGGAAACATGCGAAGAAATTTGGTGGAGAGGTAGTGGGAGCATAGACACTGCAGTATGAGGCGAAGGTACAGTCGTGAACAAAAGTTCGTTCCTATTATGCTGGAAATAAATATTTATATAAAATGGAGATCATTTCATAAAAGCTCAATTTTGAATAAAAAGAAAACAAAAACATTGAGAGGGGCTTAATTGAACTGTGATTGACTGAACCTGAGATGATCTCCATTTTAAAAAAAAATTTATTTCCAGCTTAATAGGAACGAACTTTTGTTCACGACTGTACACTAGAGACCCTCTGAGAAGGTGAAACGCGAAAAGGGACAAACCAAAGGGCAACAGAGTGAAACAGAATGGTCTAGCCATCCTATCACTCTGCAGGTTATGTCCAATGGGGAGTACTTGCACCACTTCGGACAGCGCTATGTCCTCCCCCCATATATATAATAAATAAATAAATAAATAAATAAATAAATAAATAAATAAATAAATAAATAAATAAATAAATAAATAAATTAAAAAATAATATATATATATATATATATATATATATATATATATATATATATATATATATATATATATATATATATATATATATATATATATATATATATATATATATATATATATATATATATATATATATATATATATATATATATATATATATATATATATATATATATATATATATATATATATATATATATATATATATATATATATACAGGGTGTTTCGGGATTGCACAGCAATATTTTGGGTATGGGTTCCCTACAATATTAGAAACAATAAAGGTCATTTAAACATATGGCACAAAATACTTTATTAACGTGATATTGGATCATAGTTATGTATTTCACAGGACATCATTTACAGTAACTGTTCAAAGTGGCCTCCATCTTCTTGAATGCAGCATTCTGCATGAAGTATCTATGCTTCTCTGGCACCTCATATAGCATCAGGACGAAGCCTGATAATTGCTGCGGAAACCTCAATCCGATTTTGTAGCTGTTCTTGCGTTTCCACAGACGTAGAATAACCATAGACTTCATCCAGTCCCACAGAAAGCAAATAAATGGCGTTAAATCAGGGGATCATGGTGGCCATTTAACAGGATCGTAGCACCCTACCCATTGGTGACCATACATTGTGTTTAAATAATCTGTGACAATATGCGAATTGTGCGCCGGTGCACCATCATGCATAAACCACATCCCTAGCCTATTGGCAATCAGAATATCTTGTAGAAGCTCTAGTAAATTATACTGCAAAAACTGCAGGTAAGAAACTCCTGAAAGCCTAGGTGGAAAAAAGAAGGGGCCGACTAAATTGTTGCCTAGAAGACCAAACCAGACATTTAATGAAAAGGTATGTTGGTAATGTGTAGTAGCAGTCGTATGAGGGTTTTCATCACCCCAGGTATGGGTGTTTTGAAAATTAGTAATCCCATTTCTTGTAAAGCAGGATTCATTGGTAACGATCATGCGGCTCAGGAAGTTAGGATCTCGTGTGCATTTTCGAATTAGCCACTGGGAGAGCTGTCTGCACTTGTTATAAATCATGTGGCAGCAGTTCTTGCACAGGGGTAACGTGATATGGGTACAGTTGTTGTGTTCGCCATATGCTGGTGGAGGACACATTGAAACGAAGAGACAATCTTTTCGTGCTGGTACTAGGAGATAACTGAACAGCATCGAGTTTTTCTTCTTCAATGTTAGCGGTACGTCTAATTCTTTATTGACCGGCGTTTACTAGTAGAGGGTGTAACGTCCCATTTTCCCTGAGGAGTCTTTCAATTGCCTCAAACGTTTTATGATTTGGTATTCTTCAGTTGGGATATTTTTCACGATATCTTCAAATGGCTGCAAGACCATTTTGATATACCTCGCCATACCATACGTTAAAAGCATGTCTCTTTGTTCTGCAAATGTGATCACATTCATGGTGTCACCCATGATAATCCACTTGAACTGACACACAATGCACTCACTCGTATTGGCACAGAATGAGATAATCTGATGAGTAACTTACATCCACAGAGTCTAATATGTATTTTTACAATGTTTTAAAATTTAATTTTTAATTTCATCAAAAATGGTATGTGATAGCTCATTACGATAATTACGAAGATCAAATTTGTACTTAAAATACTGAAATTAACTAGAAACAATCAATTTCATTTATGTGGTAAATTCTTTGTTTTGTATTATTATTATTATTATTATTATTATTATTATTATTATTATTATTATTATTATTATTATTATGGTTTTATTATTATTATTATTATGGTTTTATTATTATTTTTATTATTATTATTATAATTGCGATTTTATTATTATTATTATTATTATTATTATTATTATTATTATTATTATTATTATTAACAATAATAATAATAAGCACTGCATTAGGTCATATAACATAAAAAAAGGTCAGATTTAACTCACCTGTATCTCAGAAATTATTTGACGTAGGAAGCTGCTTTCCTGTTTTTATTGATAACATATAAGGTAAGAAAAATTAAAAAACAAAATGTTTGAAAAAAAAGGGAAAACTTACCATCTTCAAGATCAGAGCCATTAATTTTTTCTAATTTTTCATTCCCGTGGTTTCCTGAAGTTTTCTGTTTCACTTTGGAAAATGCGGGTTTTTCCTAAAATTAACAATATATATATATATATATATATATATATATATATATATATATATATATATATATATATATATATATATATATATATATATATATATATATATATATATATATATATATATATATATCGCACAGTCCAGCTAATTAATTCCAGCAAAATTCTGGACTGTTCAAAACCAGACTATTCAAGGTAGATAAGCTATAAGAAATATGATAATTGGTTCCATTAATACTTTTGACAGCCTTTCTCTCAATTATAAATGTATTATTAATTATTAAGCCAGACTATACTGAAACGTGATTACGTGAGGTATACCTGTATGTATGGACCAACCGGAGCCCCGGCCCTGGTTAATAATCAGGGAAAACCAGGGTTTGCCTGCCAGAATTAAAATGGCAAATTATACTTATAAAGGGGACAGTCCAATTTCAACATTTTTAAAAATTTTCAGCCAATTTTCCTGAAATTTTCAGTGTATATAGCTTTTTTCCTTGGGAAAAAAGTCCATTTCATGTATTTTTCAGTCTATAACAGTTAAAAAGTTTTTCTGCAAATTTGACCCTTTTTCAAATGAATGTTAGAGTTAAACAATGTTTTGAAATGACTTGAAATTTGGACTGTCTATTTAGAATTCTATGGGCTACGAAAGGTTCTAACAAACTTTTGTTCCTAGAGTTATAGAAAAAATTTTATAAGCCCAAAACTGACCAACTATTGAAAAACAAAAATTTGGGGGGGAAAAAAAACTTTAACATTTTTAATTTTTGGTGGGTGTATAGAGGAGTGATGGGGCTACAAATTCTTTAATCGATTCGATTCGTTGGTTTCGCGATATAGCTTCTCTAAAAAGGTCCATTTTTGACAAAATTTCAAAAATTCTCAAGGTTTGAGTGGCTATATCTCGCTTCAAGCAAATAGCATTTAATAATACACTAAATAAAAGTTGTAGCCCTGTCATTCCTCTAAATAATACCAAAAAAAAATAATTTAGTAGGTAGGGTTTTTTTTAAATAATTTTTTTCTCTGAAAGGGTACAATTTTGGTTAAAAAAAAAAAAAGTTTCATGTGCTTATAACTTTTTTTCTAGACGTGATGTCAAAAATCTGTTCCCACTAATGCAATGATTATTCAGTTAAATCCTCAGCTCATGTAGCACAGTGGTTTGACCTCGCTATTGATTTTTTTTTAACTTTGGGTCCAAATAACTTTCAAACCATTATATATAGACTCAGAAAAACGCTGAAAATCAACTTAGAGCTTCGGGAAAAAATGAATATACCCTTAAAATTTCAACTGTCAAAAAATAATAAAAAAAAAAATTCAAACAAAATATAAGAAAATTAAGATTTTTCTTGTTTTTTAATATTTTATTTTTCTTTTCTGTTTCTTTTGACCACTCCTTCTCTGCTAGTGAATATTTTAAAGTACTCCCATACTGCTGAAGCTGATCTTTTAGCCATAGTGACTGAAAGTATAAACAAAATTATTTTGAAGTGATGTAGTTAAATAATACAAATTTGATACACAGCAATAAAATAACAATGATACGTATAAATACAGGTTAAATTGAAAATTTTACATCTTACATTTTTTCAAACTTTAACTTAGGGTCTTACTTAAGTAAACCTGATGAATCACTATTGTGAATCAAA
>SEYY01000931.1:47087-70151 GCA_009176605.1 Armadillidium nasatum
GAACAAAGAAAATAAGTAATTTGATTGAAAATTCTTTTCTATGGGCACCCTGAGATCATCTTCTAATTTCCTGGCTGCAGATGTTACATTTAGCTATTTGGAGTCTATCCTGAATCCTTGTAAAGTACACCCATACTGCTGAAGTTGATCTTTTTAGCCATATTGACTGAAAGTATAAGCAAAATAATAATTTTGAAATAATGTAGGTAAATGATACAAGTTTGATACATAGCAATCAAATAACAATTATATGTATAAATACAGGTTATATTGATAATTTTATATCTACATTTCTTGAAACTTTACTTCAGGGTCTTACCTAGGTAAACCTGTTGAATCACTATTTTGAATCATTAAAAAAAAAAAAAAATTTTTTTTTTTATTTTTGTACTTTTTTAAATTTTAACATACAAAATCTGTAATTTCTGAACTATTTTTTCGGAGAAAATGCATATAATCATTAATTTAAGTGAATTTTGGCTATTCTACTCCTTCCGTATAATTAAATAAACCTCAATTAAATTTATATCTAATTTTCTTAACCAAAAATTTCAGTGCTTTTGCCCCCTTTACAAATTTCAGGTAACCCCGGCCCCGGCCCTGGCAAAATTCCAGCCCCGGTCGGTCCATATATATATATATATATATATATATATATATATATATATATATATATATATATATATATATATATATATATATATATATATATATATATATATATATATATATATATGTGAGCCTCTGTGCTCAATCTCTATTACTCAATTGAAAACAAACAAAAACATAAAAAGAAAACAGTAATATTGAAAAACATTATTAAATTTTCAAAAACAACAAACGAAGCCCTTTTTGATCCGTGTAGATTCGTTCAACAAAATTGAACTACACGTAAGTAGTGGTGTTTTTGTAATCTTCGTTTTTAAATCTTGTGTAAAATAATACAGAAAAATAAAATTTTTATAAAGTAAATTTATATAAAAGAGATTCCTTACTTTCTTTTGTAGTTCCGGGGAAGGAATTACATCAACAACGAAATTATCTTCTCAACTTTTCTTCAAGAGTCCTTTTTCCATAACGTCCCTCAATATTAGGAACTGACACAGGAATTTCTTTATTGATTCACAACTCTTCAGTAAAAATTCTGCATTCCTGTCAGTTCTTAACCAGAGCCCTAATTTGTTCAACTCTTAATTTCTTTCTCAAAGTTCTAACCGTGTTGTCAAGATTTTCATTGTTCATCATTCTATTCTATTATATTATCTACAAAGTAAAAATTGTTCAATTCGGAGTTAATCCGAGAATCTGCATTTGCTCTTAAAGTTTTGTCAAAAGATTGTTGTAAAACTCTAAATGAGTCAGACAAGAAGGTCGAATAATCATTATCGATCAGTCTAAATATCTCCTCTTGAGTTTCTATTTGCCGCTTCTTCAACTCCTCCAATAAGTGATGATCCTCTTCAGCGAGTTGGAATGAAAAACCATCGTCATCCTCGTCAATGTCCTCCTCAGGTAAAACCGTTGGAGTCGGTGGTAATGATTCTTCATCTGATATCTCCCCCTGTTCTTCGTTGATTTCCGCATGATTCTGTTGATAATCTTCATCCTGTTGTTGTGTAAGTTGATTCTGTTGAGTCTGTTGATGTTGGCGGAAATAAGGATTTCGTAAGAGATATCTGGGAACATCAATCCATTTTCGGAGCTGTGAGAAGTGAGCCTGTATGACACCTTCCCTTTCATCGATTGGGTACTTGGCTATATCGTATGCGAGTGTTGAGTCGTATACTTTAGTAATCACATAAGGTCCCTTAAATCTAGGTTTAAACTTGTTCGTTACAAGATTTCCTTGAAATCTGATTTATATGCGACTTTATCACCAATGTTGAGTGGTGAAAATCTTTCAGCAGGTGACTTCCAATATTGTCGTAAACAAGGATTTCTCCTTGCACACGAATGCTGTTGTTGCACTAAGAAGTCACTGGTAGTTGACTTGATTGCTGAATGCCAAGTGTTGTTGTAGTTTACAACTACTTGTGGGAGTTGCAAATCCCAATCAGTTGGGTTTTGTTGAATCATCATTCGCAAAGTCTGTAGTATGGTTCGATTTACTCGTTCCGTAACTCCATTCGTTTGTGGCCGATGACTAGATGCCAATACGTGCTCAATGGCAAACGAAGATGAGGATCTGTTCAACTCAACGTTAAATGAATCATTTGAAGGGTTTTGTCCGTTAGATTATTCGGTAGATCAGGATTCATTTGAAGGATTTGTGCCTAAGGCTCTTTCCACTATAATGGAAGAACCTGATAGCTATTATCAACTGAATTTCAGAGATGATTTCAGCGATGATACCGCCGAATCTTTTGAAGGATTTGATCCGAAGGGGTTTTATATTGAGGAAAGCTATATGGAACTACAAGGACATAATAGAAGCATCGCCAGTGGAGGAAGAACCTCAGATGAACATTACCTGCTTGTTAGGGATGGATTCAGGAACACAAGAGCCTTCTCCACGACGACTGTGATCCCATGGAGACGCCCCACAACATGATTACGTCATGGAACGTCCACTTGAATATCGCCGACGTCATCAAAGTTAAGTTAAAGACATGCGCCGTGGAATGTGTAATCGCGTTAAATTAATAGTGCGAATATTATAGTTCAGTGTTGTGAAAAAGTGTGATTTATATAAAATAAAATATCAAAAGTGAAATATAATTCACAAAACACAAACAACATATAAAATTATAAATCACAACATATAAATCACAAAATGCATGTTCAACATAACATATACATAAATTATAAATACATGTTTACAAAACGATACAAGCATGTTAACAAATTGTGTAGAATAGACTAAGTAATTAGTAGTTATTGATATTAGCTCTAATCTAAATTTTCTACTCTAATTGTTGTATAAACTTTTAACGTAATTACTATTATAAACTATATATATATAGAGATAGTTCTAATTTATATTAAAAATGTAGTAGTAAAATAATAAAAGAAAAATTAAATACTTTACTTTAATATTTTCAAGACTGAATTATTCCTGAAATATAAGGTTTTTGAAATTATTATTTATATAATATTCAGATAGTTTTGTCTTAAACATATAAACATTTGCATTTGTATAAATTGTTATGTAATAATATGTTTGTAGAAATAACTACATATATATATATATATAATTATCTTTTCAGCATGGCCAGGGTTGAGAGGTACTTCTGAAGTCAGAGTGCTAGTAAATATGAAAGAGCAAATGCAACAAATTTATAACATCAACTTATTAGTCTCGTGCCACCCCGGCGCCAACTTATTGTTGCTAGGGCAAATTCTCACTCGTTTTCTTAAATCTCATGGAGTAATTGAACAAATTTAATTATTTGCTTTAACATGCTCCATTGATAGAAAATGCCTCTAACCACGCAAAAGAAAGGGGCCTCTCCAAAGAGATTGTTGTAAAAGAAATTAATCGTGTTTTTGAACAGGTGACCGAGATGGATCATCAAGATTAAATTCTTTTCTTCTTTTGTACGTTAGAGAGGTGGGATATTATCTGGTTATAAAAGAACTTTCGTCATTCCTATATAGAACATACTAAATAAATACCCTTGGGTACTTCCATGACACCTACTATCTTGAGCAACACTCCTACTTGCCTTCCTTGTCTTTAAGGAAAGTTGGTCAGTCTCCATCACTGAGACCAACTTTGGTAAGGGGGTGTGAGCCTCTGTGCTCAATCTCTATTACTGATATTTTTCACAGATAGATGTCATGGAAGATCTGCCATATTGATTCTCCATAATGGAAGGAAGAGAACGTAGATGGTTCACCTCAATTTTTCTCCCCAAGGGATATAATGATCTTCGTGTCAATATAAATAGCTGAGTCCTTATATGTATTTATTGCCTTTTGGGGTTCAGGATTAAATTTCTGTATTTTCTTTTACAGATATCTACTTAACTTAAATATACAAAAATATACTTACAATTGAAAACAAACAAAAACATAAAAAGAAAACAGTAATATTGAAAAACATTAAATTTTCAAAAACAAACAATGAAGCCCTTTTTGATCCGTGTAGATTCGTTCAACAAAATTGAACTACACGTAAGTAGTGGTGTTTTTGTAATCTTCGTTTTTAAATCTTGTGTAAAATAATACAGAAAAATAAAATTTTTATAAAGTAAATTTATATAAAAGAGATTCCTTACTTTCTTTTGTAGTTCCGGGGAAGGAATTACATCAACAACGAAATTATCTTCTCAACTTTTCTTCAAGAGTCCTTTTTCCATAACGTCCCTCAATATTAGGAACTGACACAGGAATTTCTTTATTGATTCACAACTCTTCAGTAAAAATTCTGCATTCCTGTCAGTTCTTAACCAGAGCCCTAATTTGTTCAACTCTTAATTTCTTTCTCAAAGTTCTAACCGTGTTGTCAAGATTTTCATTGTTCATCATTCTATTCTATTATATTATCTACAAAGTAAAAATCTTTAAAAATTCTACGTGTTTTCCTCTACCTCAAAATAAACCAAGAACTACAGAACCAGTTCTTGTTATATCTTTGTTGTCATTTGCTCTTTTGCGTGATCCTCCTGAAATCTCAGAAAACCTGAGATCCTCTTTTCGCGAAAGCAGACTGCGGCATCAACCAATCACCTCGTTGAAGAGGATTTAACACCGATACCAACCTCGCCTTACAACAAGGAGAAGAGAATGACTCAACTAGGTCACCTAGAACTGCCTCCTCATCAGTGGATTTAAAATCAACTGTGGGTGAAAATTAAATCGCTTCTCTTTTTCAATTTAATTTAAATATATTTTATTTTATTTTTGTCTGTGGGAATATTTGTCCGTTGTGATATTCCTTACAATATATATATATATATATATATATATATATATATATATATATATATATATATATATATATATATATATATATATATATATATATATAGTGACTTAAATCAAACCGGAATATGAGCAAAAATTGTGTTTTTGAGTTGTTGGTGTCAAAAAATTTCTTTTTTTCCTATCTATTTTTATGTCGAGCCGGCATATCATATAGTTGAATAAAAATCCATCAGGCTTTGAGGTGAACCAAACGGACGTTAAAAGGAAAATATCATATGCAAAAACTTTAAAGCATTCAGGTGAAAAAAAAAATGCATTTTGCAGATATGCCAGTTTGATTTCACAGTGACAATATATATATATATATATATATATATATATATATATATATATATATATATATATATATATATATATATATATATATATATATATATATATATATATATATATACCCCTTTGGTTAACAAATTTGGTTCACCAAAGTTCTTAACATTTCTGTGTTGATTCATATTTTATCAGTCAACTCATCATTGTTATTGTATCCCAGTGTCAGTTAAATAATCTGGAATTTATATGCATTTGGTATATGCTCTGACAGCCGTGCCGAAGGGTATAACTGGCAGGTCATATAGTTGGATGTATTGAATCCAGAGTTGTATATTCGCTTAATAAAACTTTTATGTTCTCAGAGTGCATTCTCATTCATAAATAGTGTCCTATGTTTCTCTGTAGTTAATTTGCTATCATCTTTCATTGGAATAATCACTTTCTATCTTTAAGTCAAGAGAGATATTTCATATATATGGGGTTAATATATGTACTTGGTAGCTGTTCATTTAATTCGTCTGGGCAATAATTAAAGACAGAAGTTTAGCACGAAGATCCTGCAAACCGGACCTAGATGTCTGCATTATCTCTTGCAAAACAGAATTTCATAAGATATTGGTGGTACTTGGAAGTTGTTGGTTTCTTGGTCTTATCTTCGTATTGATAGGGTTGAGTCATCTTCAATAATCCATACTCTAACCTTAACATAAGTGGCGACCTTGCCAGGATCCTCCTGCGGTTGCCTTGTTTACATATCCATTGATTTCATTGTTGTTAACTCTCTCATGACAAATCTTCATTGAATAATCGGTGTTGGAATTTGTTGCGAGATTTCTTTTTTTTACTTTTAGTTGTTGTTGGACGGTAAACATATTTACATTTATACACGGCACGATGGCACACTACAAAAACCAAGACTTGCTAGAGTTAGGTTCAATCGCGGATCTCGACTTGACTGTGTCCTCTGATCAAGTGGACACACAAGATCGGGCGGCGGTATACGTCCCATATAATCGTCCCGTGGTATCGTCATTCCGATAGCGCGTACATTTTAGCAGAATTACAGCGGTTACACTCGGTGATTCCAATCGTCTATTAAATCAATTGCGGGCCGAACGTCGGAGTGAACCACAGATTAGTCAATCACTTAAGGAGAAAGATCGACCTCCAGTAGAGCGAGATCGTTTTCCATTCGTGGGTGAGGGAACAGTAAAGTCGTCGCCGGTTCGAGAGAAAATTCGTGGAAGCCGGGTTAACTCGCGAACCACTAGCTGGGGTGCGGTTCTCTTTGCCGTCCGTGGCAGAAAGTAATAGATATCCGGCGGTGGCGTCAGGCTTGCACGTTCCGACGGTTTTTAGTATATTGACTTCAGCAACAGTCCTGACTCCTATTTATGCGTCGTCCATCAAGACATCTTCATTATCTGAATCTTCCAGAACGTTAACTTTTCAGACTTTGCCTACGAGCTCAGATAGTCGCCTTGATGCAATTGAAGATCAATTAACAATGGTCACACGATCTGTCAATATGCTAACACAGTTAGTGGCCAAGGCATATAGGCCAAAAACAGTACCTCCACGAAAGTTAAATGCTGCTAAAGAACATAATCTACGAAAGTAGATTCGAAAGATACTGCCAGGTCACGTATCCAGACCAACCCGAAGACTGGATAATCGTCCTCGGAAACTTCCTCGAGGGTACCTACAGTGACCTGTACGATCAAATTATTCGTGAGGAAATGGCTTATACTGCTATTAAAGACCCATTGCTTCAATGGTGGGATTATGCTCACTCTTACATGTACTATACTGGTAAAGTCTGGAACACACTTCCTTTATCTATTTTCCCAACTTCCTTTGACTTGCACACTTTTTAGCGCCGTGTGTCGGGTCACGTCGGCCATTAGCGAACAGAATCAGAATGATCCCCAATTCTGGTGGAATTTGGTGGGCATCCGGCCTTTTCTCACCAGAGGATATATATATATATATATATATATATATATATATATATATATATATATATATATATATATATATATATATATATATATATATATATATATATATTATTAAATGCTATTTGTTTCAAGTAGGGTTGGCCGAGCTCCGGAATTTTCCGCACCGCACCGCACCAAACTCTAATCTAAGCGCACCGCACCGAAATCAGCGCACCACGCACCGCACCGCACCAACATATACAATTGAAGCATATATATATATATATATATATATATATATATATATATATATATATATATATATATATATATATATATATATATATATATATATATATATATATATATATATATATACACTCTCATCCTTTCTGCGTCCAACTCTCCGACCCCAGACTTAACCGCTATGCTCAATCTTACATGTACTCTACTGGTAAAGTCTGGAACACAATTCCATCATCTATTTTTCCAACTTCCTATGACTAACACGCCTTTAAAATCTGTGTATCGGGACATGTCAGCCATTTAAATTGATCCTATTTCTGGATTGCTTCTTAGCTCTGGTAGTAACTTGGTAGGCCTTTCCCCATCAGAGGTAATATATATATATATATATATATATATATATATATATATATATATATATATATATATATATATATATATATATATATATATATATATATATAGTCAACAACAATTATTAAAGGTGGGATAGTGATACTGGAGTAGTCAACCTCTTGTCTTTCTCGCAGAGAGCAAAGAAAATATGGAGATTTTCAATGTCATGTTCCTACTAGACACAACGTTCAATGTAATTCTGACATTTAGATTCAAACCTTCGTCTGTCTTTAATATTCTCGCTATGTCTTTTTCTCGTAAGTCGTAATCTTTCATGGAAGGATCACAATACTTCTCTTTCAAAATAAGCTTCTGTGAGGTTGAATGTTCTGGGGCTCCTTTCGAAATATGCTTAGTTTTCATAGGTGTGCTGTTTTCATTGTATATGGAGTACGTTTCACAGATCTGGGATGGTTCCACTCATGATGCCACCTGTCCCTCGTCAGTACTCATATATATATATATATATATATATATATATATATATATATATATATATATATATATATATATATATATATATATATATATATATATATATATATATATATATATATACCGTCTACAGGGGGAAAATGGGTCACCTGTGGGAAAATGGGTCAAAATCACCTTTTTTTTTTTTTTACATTTTTTTGGGCTTATTTAATCATTTATTTTATTTTTTTAGTACTTATATTATGGTACTATAACATGTAATGTAGTTGAAGGTGAAAATTAGTGAAAAACCTTATCCTATAATTTAAAAAAAATTTTTGTAAAAATTTGAGGCCATTTTTTTTGAAAAACATTAAGATTTTGGCGAGAGAAAATCGTAATACTTAGGAATATTTAGGCAAGAACATCCATTAATAACATCCCTAAGGTAAGCTATACTTAAATATAATTCAAATTCAGTGCGTAGTTTTAAGGAAAAACATTGATTTTTACTCTGGGGTAAAATGGGTCATTCAATTTTTGAAATAATAATACAGTTTTAGTAATGATTTTTTTTTTATTCTTCAACTTACAGATGCCACGTCACTATGAAAAGAAAGAGGGGACAAGAATAATTATGTATAGGCAGGATGATATTGCCAGAGCCATGATTGATGTTCAAGATGTAGATCCTTGTAGATGTAGATGTAGATGTTCAAGATGTAGATGTAGATTGATGTAGATCCTGGAAAAAGTGTGTCCTTGAAAGACCTGCAAGATGCCTCTACATTAGGTACCAACCAGAGAGATACACCTCAAGAGGAGATTCAAGATCTGCCTAAACTTCCTGACTTAGAAGAAAGTTTTGATGAAACATCATCAGAATTTAATATTGGTGACTGTTTTAGTAAATTTCCAGCAAGGAAAACTTAAACCATACTTCTATGTTGGAAAAGTACTAAGCCAAATTGATGATAAAGTAAAAGTAAAGTTTCTGCGAAAAGCTGAAAGAGGGAAGCATAATGAAAATGAGATCGCTTTTAAAGACCCAGAGAATGTAGATATATATGACATTGAGAAAGGTCAGATAATGAAGAAAATGATAATAAAGGACATTAGAAGAGGATTTATACTTTTTAGAAATACCTGCAAAGGACTAACAGTAAAATAGAAAAGGAAATTCATGAGTGACTCATTTTACCCCAACGCCATTTTTCAAAAATGCCCTTTTTTAAAAAAAATTTAAAAATAGTCAAAGTAGGTTATAGGTTATTTTTTTACAGTTTTTATGTGTATAAAAGATGGATTTAAATTCGTGAATGGTTATTAAAACATTTCTATAGCACATTATTTTTTTACACCTACTTTTATATGAAAATTTTGAAAAAAGTGACCCATTTTCCCCCTGTATATATATATATATATATATATATATATATATATATATATATATATATATATATATATATATATATATATATATATATATATATATATATATATACTTCCGTAAATAGGATGCTCGCCCAATCCTGGGGCCGCCAATGCAGGTGTTGTTGTACGAAAGCCGTCCTTGTTCTTCGGTGCTCGCTGGTGAGCTGGAGCCCTCTTGCCGACCTCCGTGGGTGGCATCCATGTTCCGCGAGGTGACGTCGAATGATATTCGTGCTAACAAGGGTCTGATGGACAGCCTGCACGATGGTCACGAGATGTTGCATGTCGATCACGAACTGCCATTAACCGTATATATCTGTTTTCTTCGGCCGTTGTTGCTCGTGGCCTACCTTGGCCAGGCCACCTGGTGTGAGCATGTATAAGCTTGTACCTCTGTAGGACCCTTCCGATGGTTGTATGTCAGACCCTGAGCCGTCGGCCCAGTTGGCATTTGTTGTACCCTTCAGCTACCAGTGTTGTGATTGCCACAAAATCGTCGCTTGTCAGACTCCATCGTAACCTCTCCATATTACTTGCACAAACATTGAAGGTTGAATACTCTCGATACCCGGCACACCAGTGACGTTACATCTCCTACCATGTCACTCACCGAATTTAGCTGGTTTGTCCTTTTACCATATTTCATCGATATCACACCTACGAACTGCCAATCGATGCTAAACTGCATTATTTGGGTAGATATGGGCATACACTTCCACACACAGGCACTCCCATTACCCTACAATGTCGTCGGGACCTCCCAACTGATAAATTGTAAATGGTTAGTTAATTTTGCTCTTTAGTATATATATATATATATATATATATATATATATATATATATATATATATATATATATATATATATATATATATATATATATATATATATATATATATATATATATATATATATTGAAAATTTGGGAGGAAATTTTCAAAATTTGAGAGGCAACATCTCGAAAAGAACAAATAGCATTGAATGAAGTATAGGAAGTTGTAGTTTTTACCTCCTCTAAACAACTGCCGAAAATGAAAAAAAATTGTAGATGTTGATGTTTTTAAATTATTTTATTTTTATCTGGAAAGGTATTTTTTCCAAAATTTTTACTTCAGTTGGACAGAAAAGGACATATAATTTTTTTCCCTAAAGCATATATCAATAAACTTTACCTACTATTTTTAGTTAATAGAACTGTGAATACACAGTTCAATTTTCAAGCTATGTGGACCAGTGGTTTTTCCCCACTATCCAATTTTTTCAAGAGTAAAATTTCTGGAAATAAATCAAACCGTTAGAGATACAGAAAAACCTCTTAAGTAAACTTTTCTCAACGGGTTAAAATATATGTACCGTGCAAATTTCATAAAAATCGGAGAAGAATTAAAAAAAAATATTTTAAGATGTCTTAAATAAACTTAAATATAGCAAAATGAAGTGGGGTATTAGGATACTGATTAAATCCAGATGAACCAATCAAACCCATTATCCGAAATTCGGAATTGTAATTTTATCCAAACCTCTCAAAATTAGAAATCTGCCATCCCACAATCTTCCTAAAGTCTGGAAATATATGTATATATAGAATCTGTCTTAAAGTAATGAATAAAAAAAAATAAAAATATTACGCAATTTGTCTGCCAAGACTAATATACTATATATATATATATATATATATATATATATATATATATATATATATATATATATATATATATATATATATATATATATATATATATATATATATATAATCTTACGGAACAAAAGATTATCGCAGGATACAATTATTCGGTGCGGTGCGCACCAGGGCCCGCAACACTCACCGCACCGCACCGCTAATTTTTCTTTGCGCACCGCACCGCACTTTCATTTTTTCTTTCGCACCGCACCGCACCGCACCGTGTTGCTGAAATAGTCTAGCGCACCGCACCGCACCCGGTGCGTCGGCCAACCCTAGTTTCAAGTGAGATATAGCTTCCCAAACTTTGGGAATTTTTGAAATTTGGTCAAAAATAGACCTTGAAGGCTATATCTTGAAACCAATGAATCGCATTGAATAAAATATAGAGGAATTTGTAGCTCTATCCCTCCTCTATACACCTACCAAAAATAAATATTATAGTTGTAGTTTTTTTGTTTTAATTTTTTTCCGAAAAGGTGGATTTTGTTTTCAAAAAAAATAAAATTTTCGATAGTTGTTCAGTTTTTGGCTTATAATATTTTTTCTATAACTCTAGGAACAAAAATCTGTTACAAGTTTTTGTTGCCAATAGAATTCTGAATATACAGTACAAATTTCATGTCATTCCGAAAAGTGGTTTGGCATCGCCATTCATTTGAAAAGGGTGAAATTCCCACCCCCACCCCATAAAAAAAAATTTTTAAGTTATACTCAAACACAAGATATGAACTTTTTTTTTAACTGAGAAAAAAGCTATATACTCTGAAAATTTCAGGAGAATCGGCTGAAAATAAAAATATTAAAAAAATGAAACTGGATTGTACCCTCAAGTATAACGTCCCATTTTAACCCTGGCAGGCAAACCCCGGTTTTCCCTGATTTTTAGCCGGGGCCGGGGGTCGGTTCATAGCTGCGAAATCTCAATATCTAAAATCGCACTTATCTGGATATGCTCTTAAAGACACAGAACATCTTTCCAATGTTGATGAAAATTTAGAAGTAGGCCTTAATATTCTCAAAAGTCAGTATCTGGATGAACCTTACATCATTGATTCCCTGATGCACCGGATAGATTCGGCTCCAATTTTGAGTGGAAGAAACCTTGAGGATGCACGCGCTTTTATTACTGAAGTTTGTGCATATCTTCATGAGTTGAAGGAATTCGATTGGAATTTCTTGGAGGAAAATATTCCGGGATGTAAATTCCTCAGTCATGTTATTGTGAATAAATTGATTTCTATATTTCTTAAGGAACTTAAACTTATTACTCAGGAAGAATATCCTTCTATAAATCTAATTTTTAAACACAGCAATTATATTCTTAAGTCTCTTGAATAAAAAACAAGAGAAAAGAGTTCTTTTTATGGTAAAGACATGACTACAAAAGTGTCCTCTTCCTCACCTTCCAAGAAAAAGTCTTCATCTTTCCACAATTCTTCTGAAGTTTCTAGTCCGAAAAAGTCTAAGTCTAAAGAAGAATCAGATTCTTCGTCTGAAGAATATAAAAATAAAACATCAACATTAAATAATCCCTTGTGTAAATTGTGTGAGGGAAAACATTTTATGAATTCGTACGTAGCGTATTCCTCTCCTAAACTGAGAAGAGAAAGCTGTGTAGCGCTGGGATTGTGCGCAAACTGCTCCAGCGTTAATCACCATACAAAAGACTGTCCTGCCAAAAGATATGGCCTTAGTCGGCCGTGCTGGATATGCAAAAGCAGAGTTCACATCACTACTCTCTGTTCGGCTAATACAAAGCAGAAAACTAAGTCTGGCAATTCTATAAATCTTCCTTCCACTTCCTCTAATCAAGACAGTGAGGAAGATGATGAACAGGTCAGCAACTATGTGTGCATTAACCTGGGTAACTCGTCCTCAGGTTATTTTTTTCCATTTCCCTCAAAGTTAGGAAAGGAAATAAAGTAATACCTATATGGGTGTTGCTGGACTTAGGTTCTCAGAGGAGCTATTTTCACCCATCTATACTGTCTAAGCTGGGTATTGACATTAATTCTCTTCCTAGTCATGATAGTTCTATTAAAACTATCAGTTTAAAACTATGGCTGTCATCTTGATATTTCTGAAGCTGCGAAACTTCAATATCAAAAATTGCACTTATCTGGATATGCTCTTAAAAACATAGAACATCTTTCCAATGTTAACGAAAATTTAGAAGTAGCCCTAGATATTCTCAAAAGTCCATTTTAAGAGAGCAGGTACGAACAATGTGTCCTTTGGAATTAGATCTTAATATATGCCGTAGAACTTTCAAAAAACTTCCAGTCTACATCGATTCTGAACTTGATGTCAGTTTTGATGTCAAAGGTCTCATGGGAGCTATTTACAATGTAAAGGCTAGTGGCTTTAAAGTTGCTGATAGTTTTTATACTGGAAACCATGCTGATCAGGTCACCAACATCGAGGGTCTGTTAGGAACAGTCGCACTGTGTCTAATGAAGAATTTCCGCTCTGTCTTATGTGTCAAAAGAAGTGCTCTGGACACTTGTCATGGGTTCGTTCCATTTGGTTCGGTTGATAGTTTTCTTACATCTTTTCAGAAACTGGCAATTTTCTGAGAGCGGTCTCCTCCTCGTCAAGATGAACAGGGAAAAAGTTCATGACAGCAAAGTAGTGTCTTACCCTCGTCTCTTCTCAGATCTTTGGACCATATGGAGCCTTCTAAATCTTATTTCGGACACTGACCTAGACTTGGGCTTAGAAGATCTATACAAGCTTGAGTCTTTGGGAATAAATGAAGTTTCTGACGTGGGTTCCATCAATGATGTATTCATAAAAAGGTTCCATGAAGGCATAGAATTTATGGATGGAAAATATCACACAGAACTTCCTTGGTATGAAGAAATTCTCAGAGAAGTGCCATCTAATCATCAAGTGGCTTTAGCTAACCTTCATAGAGTGAGGAAACGGCTTGAAGCACAGGGTCTTGCTTCGGCTTATGGGGAAGTGTTCAGACAACACTTAGAGGAAGGTATAATCGAGCCAGTGGAAGATTGTGTCATAATTAGAATTTTGAGTTTGCTGAATATCTTTTTAATTAGAAAGGGATCCTTAACGAAAGTTCTTATTACCATCTAAAACCTAAGAACCTCTGACTAGGGGGAGCGACCACCTGAAATGATCTGGCATCCTGTTTTTATGTTATTTTATATGTGGCATGTTATTTATATAAATTTTATCTATTGTTTTGATAATCCTTAATGGAGCTATTGGCATAAATTTACTAGATTATTTAATTGAGGCTTCTGTATGAAAAATAAATAATAATAACACAGTAGGTAATAATGTTGCATGAAAATAACATTCAAACTAGCCAATGAGGAAAGAAAAATGTTCTTATGACTTACACCAACAGACACCAAGTAAATTAAGATTTGAAAAAGTTTGAATTGAAAACACACTTTTAGGCAAGAAAGATATGTTTTCTTTTGCCCAGTTTCCATGCCTATAAAATTATATATTAATTGTTTGACAAATTGATAATATCCACCAAAATAAGAGAACATTGTGAGCTATCAGAGAAATTTGTGTTTAAAACCATTTTAATAACATCATTGTAATTTTATTATTTGTAACACCACCTTTTGAAATTGCAAATTAATAAAGATCAAAGAATTATTGCAGTTTGGTTTATCTGCCCATTAAAACAAGTGGTGACAAGACCATAGCAACTTGCCATAATCTCAACCTTCTGATGAATAAATATATATTATTGATATTTAATAACAACTGAAAGAAAATCAGGAAACAAAAAGATATATTCTTCTGTAAAAACAAAAAGTGTTATGAAAGAGACAAAAATCTTTGCTATAAAAAGTGTAGTTTTCATCACTCAAAAGCTGAAAACCAATATAATACCTCCAGCTAAAGGAGTCTAAGATGGGGAATAAGAGAGACTTGAAGAAAAAGGCCTAAAATGAAAAGAAAATTAAAAGAAAAAAGAACTTTCCTCCCAGAAAGGAGAGTGAAGACCTTTTTATCAATCCCCCACCACCCCTACCACAATTCTCTATTTAGGGTATCAAGGTTTCAAATAATGTAGAAAGGAAAAAGCGAAAATAAAAAAATAAAAAAATCTTAAGAAATATTTAATAGTGATAACTAGTGAGTTAAAAAGTAAAAGAAAATTATCCTTTGTGATCAATAGTCAGAATGTGCATAAATAGGTAAAAGAAATAATTAAAATAACTATTATAATAATAATAATAATCAAAATAAAATAAAAACTGATTAATAATGTTTAATCTTAATGATAATGATAATGATAAGAATAGCAATGGTGATGATAATAATAATAATAAAGATAAATAATAGAAATGAAGATGATAATGTTAAAATAAGAAATAATAATAATAATAAATAATAATAATAATAATAATAATAATAATAATAATAATAATAATAATAGAATACTAATAATAAATGAATGGTAAATACAAACAAAAAGGTAAGAAACTCCAAAAATAATTAAAAATTTAAAAAAATAAAAAAAACAAAATGAAATAAAATTCTATTACTTTTGGAAAAGGAACAAGAATAGTTGCACCCCCCCCCCCCAAAAAAAAAAAAAAAAAAGAAAAAAGAATGAGAAACAAAACATCATAGCTTAATTTCATGTCTAGAAAACCATTGGTGTGACATTTTTTAGAACAACTGATTCACATTGGACAATTGAAAGATGCTCCTAAAAATGAGAAACTAAAGCACACGTTGGATTTTGGAACTTTAGACAGAATATCTTGCAAAGTAGAAGGTTAATTTCTTTCATATTAAAGGTACAGAAAGTTGAAAACTGCTATATGGAAGATGGAATTTGACAAAACTGAAAGCAAGAGAAGGACTTTAGAGTAATAAATGAAGATAAAAATAACCAGTAATTTTTAGGGTCAAAATAATATAAACAGAGGAGAAAATGTACATTGTGGATAAACTAAGAATAAACAAATAAATGAAATGGAATAAAGAAAATTGACAAACACAAATGGAGATCAATCAACTTCAGTGTAGATCTACATAGCTAACGACAGGAAAATGAAACTCATGCAAGTAGAATAAAGACGAGAGTTTGTGGTTCTTGAACTATTCTGAGTTGAATATGGAAACAAATTCTCAAGAAAATGTGAAACAGATAGCAAATACCCACCATGATTTCCAAAGAAGCATTCCTAACGCTCAGTTTCCTGAAGAGTATGACTCAGAATGAAGATAATTCTGGAACTATATCTGAGCTTTAAGTTACTGAAATAATATATGCCAAAATTTAAATGAAAAAGGCAAACATTTAAGAAAAAATTCTAGGGTGAGGAGTTCACAATTTTTGGGATTAAAGAAATGTTTGCTTTACTCACATTAATTCCAACTTAAAAATTACAAAGGTTTAGGGACAACTTTTCCAATACCTTCAAACATTGAAAAATTTGGGGAGGAAAAACAAAAAAGATGCTGTAATAACTTTGACATTCTCTCTTTAGACGCATTACTGTCATTTTATTAATGGCTTATTATGTAGACTGTGTCTTTGTTATAATCCTTGATGCTACCAGGATACTAGATAATAAATTAAGGTTCTGCTAAATAAAATAATTGTAATTGAATTAATATTGCCATATAAGAATAGCATTTAAAGACCAATAAATTTCTCTTATGACATAGAATTCCTTTGCCTTAGGAAGAGTCTTACACACTGTATGCCAGTTAGTTCAGCATCTTATATAGCTGCCTCAGGACCTTCTTGAGGTATCGAATCGAACATTAAAACCATCTTTTAATTCCCATTTAATTATCAAAAATAAGAAATCAAAGTAAAAGGAAAAGTAAAAAGGGTATTGGAGAGTCATGGTGATTGTAATAACTAACAAATATTAAAGAAGAATTAGTTCTTTAATTGTTGCAAAATCATTTGTATATTTGTGATTAGAATTAAGAGAATAAAATATTAATAGGAAACAATGATGTTCTTTGTGATGATTTCTCTTTTAAAAACTGCATTCCCTGTGGGAAAATATATATATATATATATTATATATATATATATATATATAATATATATATATATATATATATATATATATATATATATATATATATATATATATATATATATATTGTAAGAACAGGTGTTCTGTCACTATTAATGATATTTTTCACAGGAAAGCTGTCATGGAAGCCTATAATCACAGGAAAGGAAAGATAGCTCTAGATGGTTTTCGGAGGGTTCAATAACATCAACTCCAATCCAATCTAATACACTCTGGAGGATTCTTCAACAAACTACTTACCGTTATGTATCCTCTTTCTTTTCTTGTAAACATTAACTCTCTTATTTGTCTATTCTAGGTAGAATGCTAATTGACTAAAATTAAAAAACTATTTTTGATAAAAACCATTAAAAACAAAATAAAACTTATTGACACTTATTTAAGACTTTAATTAAAGATAATATTGTCTACAAATTGAGCAAGAATTTCTATCACCAGGAAAATCCTTGCGTAAGTTAATAGCGTTTTTTTTGTATGTTTGTATAATGTAAGCAAATTTTTGGAAACCTAAAATAACAACAAGAATTTTTCTTCCACAGTCCCGGGATTGGGAACTGTATAATCAACTTCGTTAACGGATCATCGTCCTTCAACAACATTGTTTTCCATCTTCCTCAATTTAAAATACTTGATTACGAGATTTATTTGTTGAACGATATTCTTCTGAAGCAACATTCTCGTCAGTTTATCAATAACCATAAAAACCCTATTCAACCGTTCCTTCGTTTTTCTCAAGACCTTTTCATACGTTCTATATCCTTGCTTTTGAAAAAGAATTCTTTCTTTCATAACTCCCATTGTCTAAGAATAAATATTCTACAATTTTATTACCGAATTTTATTCACCTTCAACTTTGAAAAAACGGTTTGTTATTGTACATATGCTGCCATCCGCTCTTTTGTGATCCCAATAGTCCTGACTACGGATTTGAGTTTTGCTTTTGATCGTTTACGTCGGAGAGCGACTTCATATCAACAACATCGTCCGTGTCAAGAGGAAAAACGGACGATACAATTTGAATACCCTTTTCTACGAAACATTGTGAGTACTCAATATTTAGTAACTTTATTTTCTCTAATAGCCTACAGAGAAAAATTGGCGACCTTGCCAGGATCACAAAAGAGAGATAATTAATAACATCAACAACAATGGCAGAAGGAAATGTAAGCAATGAGGAGCCAAAGATGAACATGGACCAGTTGATCGAGTTTGATGAACTTCTCCAAACCGACAATATCGCTGCGTCCACACCAGAACAAGAGGATGACCGACGGGATGCATCTATACACGATTTACCACCCGTGGATAGATTACAAACTATGCTCGAGGGTGTTATACGTTACTCGCGTGACATGGAAGTAAGATTCGAGGAGAGGCATAAAATGATAATGGATCAATTATCAGCTCGTGCTGATCCCGTTCCAACTACTGCGACATCACCGGAAAGGTCGGTACGTCCCAAGGATAAGGAAGCCGTCCGTAGCAGTAGCTCGTGAGGTTGACGGAGGAATACAGCAAATACCGCCGATCCCTACGTATATACCTTTTCCACAACCGAGTATGGACCGTAAGCCAGCACCCCGTATCTCGACTGGTAACATGACGGATAAACAATTCAGGGAATTCGTAGAAGAGAGTCTAGCGGTTCAGCAAGGCTCATAATGCTATGGTTTCCCAAGCAATTGCGATGATGGCACAAATGTTTAACCAGCCTAAATCTAACAAGGCTGTGCCACCAGCAAAATTTAACCCTGACACAGACCAAGACTTGAAAGTATTCTTCCGTGAATTTGAAGAATATTGTACAGTCCTGTACCCAACTCAGAAACAGGATTGGTTGAGGCTCTTGGGATCGTATTTACAATCCTCATACCTAGCCCTCTACCATCAACTCCATAAGGCAGATAAGTCTTATGAAGAAATTAAACAGAACTTATTAGATCTGTTTAACAACGAGGACACCGTCAGACGAGAGCGGGCAGTTCAAGACTTCATGACTGCCAAAATGCGGAAAAATGAAACCGTCAGGATCTTTGCTATCCGTTTGTTGGACCTCGCGAAGAAAGCTTACCCCACCACGTCAACAGAAGACTGCAAAGAGCATGAGACACTACGTCAAGTGTTTCTGGCAGCCTTACCACCTGCAATTAACAAGGAGATCTCAAGTTATCTCCGTAACCACGAATGGTGTTCAGGGAACAAGGTTTCTTTTGATCAGCTAGGTAAACTTGGCAGATAGACACCTTCAGGACCTAAAAGGGCATAACCAGGTACCCGTTCCTGAAGTGATAGATATTTCCCGGGTAGTAGCTGAGTCGAGACCCCAACAAAAGTCATGGACGGATGTGGTAAAACGTTGGAAGAATAATCCCTCCAATGCCCAACCACCTCCACAACCACCAGTCGAGAAAAAGTCATCTAGAGAAAGGAAAGAACGTCGTCAAAAGAAATCTACGGGAAACCGCAGTCCCAAATTCGTTAGGGACAAACCGCGTCGTAAAGATAGCGATAGCTTCTAGCTCTTCGGGACGATCGGAAGAACGTAGACAGAATAATCGTGCGCGTAAAACTTCGCAACGACAACCTAACCAGTGGTGTAGTTTTTGCGATAAAACCACGCATTCAACGGACACTTGTTATATTCTGAACAACAAGTGTTCCATCTGTAAAAAGAGTGGGCACTTGTCTTTCAAGTGTTCACAATATCAACAACAAACACAACAACAACAACAACAACAACAACGTCGCCTTCCGGAAAATTGTCCCGTATGTAACCAATACGGTCATGTGGGCAAACATTGTCCGGAATGGAAAAACAGAAAACCGCGACGAGAAAGTAATTCTCCACCAGCTAGAAGAACTTCAAGATCTTCGAGACGGTCATCAACGGAGAATGAACACACCACTGGGGGATTGCCGGCGCGAAATCAACAAGAGCATCCTTTAAACTAATGGACCCCGTGACTGAGGGGCCGGTCACGGTTGAAGGGTTAACTGCTCCTTGTAAGAGTCCCCCATTAGTAGCAGAGTTAACCTCCGATAGTTTAAAAGAGAATAAAAATAAGAGTGAAACCCTACTTCTACAATTTAGTAAATGCGAGACCCAACCTTTAATGGTCGCAGTAGAAGTAGTAGACTATCCAGGAACTTGTTTCCATTCCTTAATAGATAATGGAGCAGAAATCAACTTAATAAAAGAAAGCGCTGTTTCATTAATGAATGGTATACAACGATATCCATCGGTAGTCGCAAGGGTCACAGGCGTTGGAAATGCGCGAATTCCTATACACGAGTTCGTAATCTTAAGATTAAGATTCGAAACGGGATATATTTCAACTTTGGAAGAATTTTATATACTTCCAGATTCCGCTATGGATAACTCCATGGTCATTGGAGTTACGCTTCTACGAGCAAATAACTTATTACCCGATATGTCAACGTATCAACTTTTCCAGAGAACCGGAAATGACTTCGTGGTAATAGAAGACCTAACGATTCCTGCTTCGACCACAAGAAAAGAAAAAGTAGAAGTGGAAATAGTAACCGGAATGGTTAACAGCGAAGAACCGTTTCAAATCGCTATTAAAGATCAAGATAATGTAGAAGATACTCCGTTATCCAGAGCTCCAGTGGAGGCGCTCCCAGAAGATCACAATGATCAACTGGAAGTTGTCACCATTGATCAAGTTCAGCCTTCAGGTTTTATTCCTGAAGGTTATACAGTTCATGTAATGCCAGGAGGAGAAAACTTCCAAATTATTTCAAATTTCTTTTTCTATGATTTGGTTTGGATGGGACACCTGATAATTTCATAATGGAGATTAGAGGAGTAAACTTTCGTAGAAGGAATGAACTTTATCAAACATCCTGATAAGTATCAACTTAAAGGCCAACTTTCCAATTCCAGAAGCAATATTAGCCTTTGCTAATATAACTAAATGCCTTGTACGAGTTTTCTACAACATGACAACAATCCATTAACATTATGGAACTCCTGGTGATGTCTGTAACTTACAAAATGTATCCGGTATACATTTTAACTATCTTGAACCATGCAAAAAGAAAAGCGTCAGAATAAATATCGTCAACATTTGTCAATTAACCATCGACGAACTTGATGAATTATTTAGTGCTGATGAAGAGGTAATACTTCAAGAACAATTTAAGGACAATGTTCTTCGTAAATTGAGAAAAGCATTGGATCCATACGAAAGCATACAACTTTTCGTGAACATGGATTAGAAATATTTCGTCCCATATCAACAACATCTTTTCTTGTTTGGAGATTTAATCTTCATCCAAAATGATAACAATCCGCGAATGGTAATATCCATGCCTCTTCTAATTCGGTTAGTATTGGATCTACATTTACTGAATGGACATTTAGGAACACCGAAACTTATTGCATTGGTGAGAGAGGACCTATGGCATCCAAAACTTGCTAATGTTGCTAGTGACATTTGTAAGTCTTGTATGACATGTCAACTTAATAAAAATAATCCTACGGTGATTATTCCGCCAGTTATGAAAATAACAACGTCTTATCCGTTCGAATTGTTAGCAGTTGATTTGTTACAATTGCCGCGAACTTTTCGAAACCACTCTTATGCTCTTGTGCTCTTGTAGCAATTGATCATTTCACTAAGTATCTCTTTGTCATTATTCCTATGAAAGATAAATCTGCGAAAACCGTCAGCACAACGATTGAAGTTTAAACTTATTCCGTTTTTGCCGCGGATTCCGCAGAAACTTCTTTCTGATCAAGGAACTGAGTTTACTTCAGTACTTTTTAAGGAAGTATTGGAGTCGTTTGCCATTGAGCATGTATTGGCATCTAGTCATCGACCACAAACGAATGGAGTTACGGAACGAGTAAATCGAACCATACTACAGACTTTGCGAATGATGATTCAACAAAACCCAACTGATTGGGATTTGCAACTACCGCAAGTAGTTGTAAAATACAACAACACTTGGCATTCAGCAATCAAGTCAACTCCCAGTGACTTCTTAGTTCAACAACAACATTCGTGTGCAAGGAGAAATCCTTGTTTACGACAATATTGGAAGTCACCTGCTGAAAAATTTTCACCACTTAACATTGGTGATAAAGTCGCGTATAAATCTATGTTTCAAGGAAATCTTGTAACGAACAAGTTTAAACCTAGATTTAAGGGACCTTACGTGATTACTAAAGTATACGACTCAACACTCGCATACGATATAGCCAAGTACCCAATCAGATGAAAGGGAAGGTGTCATACAGGCTCACTTCTCACAGCTCCGAAAATGGATTGATGTTCCCAGATATCTCTTACGAAATCCTTATTTCCGCCAACATCTACAGAATCAACAACTAATCAACTTACACAACAGGATGAAGATTATCAACAGAATCATGCGGAAATCAACGAAGAACAGGGGGAGATATCAGATGAAGAATCATTACCGCCGACTCCAACGGTTTTACCTGAGGACGACAGTGACGAGGACGACGATGATTTTTCATATCAACTTGCTGAAGAGGATCATCACTTGTTGGAGGAGTTGAAGAAGCGGCAAATAGAAGCTCAACAAGAGATATTTAGACTGATCGATAATGATTATTCGAACCTTCTTGTCTGACTCATTTAGAGTTTTACAAGAATCATTTGACAAAACTGTAAGAGCAAATACAGATTCTCGGATTAACTC